>CAUYON010053277.1:0-10393 GCA_963573935.1 Arctocebus calabarensis | reverse complement strand
CCCCAATACCTGGCCATTTTTTGGTTGCAGCTGTCATTGTTGTTTAGTGGACCTGGGCTGGATTTGAACCCGCCAGCTCAGGTGTATGTAGCCCGTTGAGCCATAGGTGCCCAGCCAATTTTAGGCATCATTATATATATTCTATAAAACCAGGATCCCATGGGGTTATTTTGATGCTTCAGTATGTGTCAGATATTTGAAAAATGACCAAACATAATACTGATACTATTTATGATTCTTTCTTAGGAGATATGATGCCATAAGTTCTGTTTTACTAAGTAGGTTTGAATTTATGTTTGATTTCTACTATAAATCTGAGCAAGATCTATTAAATGAACTGCATTTAAAAGTGAAAGAATTTTTTGTGCTTTGAGAATTTGACAGGGAAAGTATGCTGAAGTATTATGTAGCTCACCTCACATTGAAGAAAAGGAAACTGGAATCCTCTTCATTTCAATATAACTGATAATGCAGCCTCTGCTAACCTAAGATTGTAATTTTTTTATTCATAAGGTCACACTTTAAAAAACTCCCTAATTTACTAAGCTAAATACAGTTTTGGCAGTAGGGACAGGATGTTTCTATTGCGAGAGGAAATCTTGAGCTTTTGAAATTTGATCTCTGATAACTTTCTTTACTAAGTCCACTTGTTCCTGTTATCTTCATTTAGAGTATATGCAGTACACTTCTTAGTTTAAAAAAAAAGGTAGGAAATGCTTTTCTGGGATTGTGTTGTAATTGTGGTGGATTTAACCTTTAAGTGAGAAGTAACTCACATATTTACCCCTGTCAGTCTTTACTGAAGGTGTTCTTGTAGACTTGCCTTTATGTCTTTAGTCTGGAAAAATTTTAAACATTATTTATTTGAATATTGCATATATTGTCCTTTTTATATCTTTTCATATTTCTGATTTATTTTATTTATTTAATTTTTATCTTAGACCTGTGCTACTCAAAGCATGATCTTCAGATCAGTGCTTGTCTGCACACTGATTATACTGGTCTATAATGAATTAAATGCCGAAATTCAGTGTAAGCAACTTGAAATTACCATAATATCTAATAAACAATAAGTCTTACTGCATTTTACATAATTTTTCTCTCTAATAGATTAGCAATTTATAAAATGGTTTTTCATCACATAGTGTCTGAAGTATTTTGTTTAGACTTCTTTCATTCTATTCCTTTTATCGCTTAACTACTCTTATATAGTTTCCTTCTGTGTCTCTTAACTATATTTTAGAACATCTTTTTCTGTTTACTAATTTCCTCCATTTGAAAAAGTTGATTTGCATTAACTCTTTAAATTTTACACTGAATTAAAACTTCTACTGATTTTTGTTTTTTTTCTTAAAGTTTCTGTCTTTAATTCATCACAGACCAGTAAAATCAGTTTGCAAATGGACGCTGATCTAAAGAGTACACTTTGGGTAGCACTGGTCTAAAATACAAATAAATTATGTAGATAGTCTTTCTATTGCTTGAAACATTCTTGCATGATTTTCTATAGTCTAATTCTGTCTCTTGTTTGTTTTGGCTCTCATTCGTTGTGTCCGTTATCCTTGTATTTTTCTTTTCTTTTTTTTAACTTGAGTAGTGTTTTTTTGAAAGGTGTTGGATTGGAGGCCTGGATCCAACCTGTTTTCTTTCACAGGGGATTTGCCCATGCTTTCTCTAGTTACCTGCTTAGTGGTTTAAGAAAACTTTAAATGGCATCTTTGTATGAGATTTATTGTATCATACAAGTATTGTGAATTTAGTCTGAGAATCTTTGTGGAGGCCACTTTGTGGTTATGGTGTCAGGAGAATTGACAGAACATTCTTGAAATGACAAAATTGTAGAGATGGAATATAGATAAGTGGTTGCCAGGGGTTAGGGATGGTGGGGGTGAGGGGTGGATGTGACGATAAAGTAGTAACAGATTTGTGTGGTGTCCCTTTGCTGTTAACATAAGGACATAGAGCCCTTTGGTGTGCTAACTTTCTGTAGGTGTTTCCTTTTGCCAGATACCTTGAAATCCTATTTCACCAACATTAGGTATATACTCTAAGGATCAAAGCTGGTTTCTGTGTTTGCTTACTCTTCCCTAATGTTTCTGCTTTCATTTGTATGTAACTTATGTGGATACTGTACTTTCTTGCTAGCTAATTTTTTAGCATTAATTAAAACAGATTTTTCTACTAAGTTTTCAAGTTGTATCTGATAGTATCAAGGCATTCTAGTTTTTCATACTGCTACAGAGCAGTGCCCTTGTCTATCTACACTTTAGTCTTATCCAGTATAGTTATGTTGTGCCTTAGTGTTCCTATGTCTTTGTCATTATAATTATTTTTCCTTATTTCTTTGTTGTGCAAGACTTTTTGTTCAGAGCATCACAGTCAACTTACAGTTATCCTTTCTAGCCTTGTTTCCCACTGTTCTTTGATTACCCATATTATAGATTATAAAAGACATCATTGTAGCGGCTATTCTTTTGCTCTTTACTCCATCCTCTTTAAATGTTCTCTCTTCTCTTTAACTCTTACTATTCCTTCTAGCTCCATTGACACTTTGGACTAAATAATTTGTTTTTTGGTAGGGGGTGTCCTGTACATTTTTAGATGGTTAGCAGCATCCCTGGTCCCTACTCTCCAGATACAAATATCTCTCATTTGTGACAACCTAAAATTTCTCCAGACATTGCCAAATGTTCCATGCGGGCATTATCTGCCATAGTTGACAACTGCTTTTCTAGCTCTGTATGTTTTTAGTCTCAGCCAAGGAGCCTCCTCTTAACATCCTTATCTGCTGTGATGTTTTACCTTTTAGATTTTCTGTAGTATATATTGTTTGGATCATACATTTGCCTTTTATTAAATTTAATTCTTAACTTCTAATTCATTTTCTCTTTCTCAACTTATGTGTATGTCTCTTATTTTCCAATATTCAGAAGGCTGGGAACATGTATTATACTTTTTTGTTTATCTGATGTTTAGCCCTATGCATTTGTTAGTATTATAGTTTTAAACATAATTAATTGCATTTTTCTTTATTTTTCTGATTTTTATGTGGTGATGATAGGGGTTTTAGAAAGTGAATCACTCTTAGAAAACATGGAGATCTTCAAAGTGTTCTAAAGTTTGAGACCCTATAATGGTATTTTCGAGACTTTCAGACAATTAATACTGATATAACAATTGTGCGTATACCTTGAAACAACTCTGGAAAATTAAAGACAATTAAGATAGTTATAAAAACTTAAGAGGGATATAATTTTTGTTCAGTGTGTTCATTATATAAGTAACCAGAAAACTCTATAGTAGGGTTGAAATTTTAGAAAAGTAAACTGAGAAATACAAAAGGTGGAAGGATTTGTAGAAACATGAAAGGCAAATGATTAGTTCCACAGAGTGAGATGAACAAAGTAATCAATATGTCGGGGTAAATTGTTAGGAATGATGAATGTAGCATCTGGTTAGGAGTAACATGTGCAAAGCTGACAAATGTGATAAGTGAATGCTAGTAAGCTGAATATAAGTTAGGCACAGAGAAGTTGGCTTACTACAACTAAAGAGAAACATCTAGTTTAGCCCCAGCTGTTGATGATACAGTTCATTTATAGATTGCCCTCACTATTTTTTTAATCAGCTAATTTAAGTAATAAAATGAATTGAAGCCTGACTCTGACCATTTTTATAAGATGCTTAATTGTTTCCTCATCTAGAAAGGAGTCTTTCATGAAAAACAATCATAAGAATACTATGTATTTATTGTAGAAATGTTAGAAAGTAATGTAATATATGGATAAAATAAAATTTAGTTACAGTTCCTAAAACCAGAGCTACATCACTATTTCAGTTTTTTTTTTTCTCTTAAATTTTATATGGTCTCAGTTTCTTTCTCTAGACAGAGGTATATTATGGGCCTACATGTATGAATAGATAGAAGTATAAACACGTGCATACTATATTGTATGTGTTTATATGCATGTATATTACTTGTATAGTTATATAAAGCAAGGGTAGGTTAGTTCATTTTGTGTTGTCATAAAGGAAAAACATGAGGCTGGGTAATTTATAAAGAAAAGAGGTTTATTTAGTTTCCAGTTCTGCAGACTGTACAAGACACATTGCATCCACATCTGCTTCTGGTGAGGGCTTCAGGGAGCTTTCAGTCAAGGTGAAGTAGATATGTCACATGGCTAGAGAAGGAGCAAGAGGGGAGGTGGTAGCAACCTCTTTTATTAGTTCAGGTAGCTCTAGCCTGAACTAATAAAGTGAGAACTCATTCATAGGGAGGGCACTACCAGCCTCCCTGCCCTGCCTTGTTGTGCCAAACACCTCCCACAAGGCCCCACATTCTGTCCAATACTGGTGATCACATTTCCACATAAGATTTGGAGGGGACAAATGTTCAAACCATATCAAGGGGTTACAGTATATGAAATGTTTTGTATCCTGTTCATTTATCATTATTTTCCATATTAGTAAATTTCTTGAGCATGATACTTACTGACTACATGGCCTTCTGTTCTGAGATTATCCCCAAATTTATTTAACCATTCCACTATTGTTAAACATTTATGTTTTCCTTTATTTTTATTAATACTTATGTATAAATATAATTGCAGTGAACCTCTTTAATGAAAAACTTTGATTAAATTTTTCATTTTCTTTGAGTAACTTCTGTTACTGTCTCTCTTGATTTACCTCACACAATTTATTCTGTCTTCCTCAGTACAAAGGAATCCAGTTTTATAGTTGGATATATTGGCAGTGTTGTAGACAATATTTCCTACCCTTCCAAATGGTAACTGAAATATACCTAGAAATGGGAACAGGGAAGGACTTTGTTCCCCCTTTCTTGTTCTTACTGCCTGCAATGTTGAGTGTATTAGCCAGAATGCCTATAGCCTTCTTTGAATATGAGGCAACTTTAAATGGAAACAGTTTATAGGAGAGCAAAAAGATGGGAGAAACTTGGCCCTCTGATAGTTGGAGCTGCCACATTAGCCTTTGGTTGTCTACTTCTGGATATTTAATTTCGTCCCCCTCCTTGTTCTCTCTCTTTTTTATTTTTTTTATTTTTTTTTTTATCATTGGGGCTTCATTGAGGGTACAAGAAACCAGGTTAGACTGATTGCATTTGTTAGGTAAAGTCCCTCTTACAATGGTGTTTTGCCCCCCAAAGGTGTGACATACACCAAGACCCCGCCCCCTCACTCCTGCCCTCTCTCTGCTTTTCCTTTCCCCACCTCTCCCTCATTCTTTCTCTCTCTGCTCTCTCCTTCCCCCACCCCTCCCTCATTCTTTCTCTTTCTGTTCTCTCCTTCCCCCACCCCTACTGTGTCATTCATTGTTATTAATTGTCCTCATATGAAAATTGAGTACATGGGATTCATTCTTCTCCATTCTTGTGATGCTTTACTAAGAATAATGTGTTCCACTTCCATCCAGGTTAATACAAAGGCTGTAAAGTCTCCATTTTTTTAATGGCTGCATAGTATTCCATAGTGTACATATACCACATCTTGTTAATCCATTCCTGGATTGGTGGGCATTTAGTCTCTTTCCACATTTTGGTGATTGTAAATTGAGCTGCAATAAACAGTCTAGTGCAAGTGTCCTTATGATAAAAAGATTTTTTTCCTTCTGGGTAGATGCCTAATAATGGGATTGCAGGATCAACTGGGAGGTCCGGCTTGAGTTCTTTGAGAGTTCTTCATACTTCCTTCCAAAAAGGTTGTATTAGTTTACAGTTCCACTAGCAGAGTAAAAGTGTTCCCTTCTCTCCACATCCATGCCAGCATCTACTTTTGAGATTTTGTGATGTGGGCCATTCTCAATGGGGTCAGATGGTATCTCAGGGTGGTTTTGATTTGCATTTCTCTAATAATTAGGGATGATCAACATTTTTTCATACGTTTGTTAGCCATTCCTCTGTCTTCTTTAGGGAAGGTTCTATTCATGTCTCTTGCCCATTGATATATGGGATTGTTGGCTTTTTTTTCTTGTGGATTAATTTGAAGTCTCTATAGATCCTAGTTATCAAGTGTTTGTCTGATTCAAAATAGGCGAATAACTTTTCCCATTGTGTAGGTTGTCTATTTGCTTTGGTTATTGTCTCCTTAGCTGTACAGAAGCTTTTGAGTTTAATTAAATCCCATTTGTTTATTTTTGTTATTGTTGCAATTGCAACACCAGTCTTCTTCATGAGTCTTTCCCCAGGCCAATTATCCTCCAGTGTTTTTCCTATGCTTTCTTTCAGGATTTTTATTGTGTCATGCCTTAAATTTAAGTCCTTTATCCATCTTGAATCAATTTTTGTGAGTGGAGAAAGGTGAGGGTCTAGTTTCAGTCTTTTACGTGTTCTCCTAGCATCATTTATTGAATAGGGAGTCTTTCCCCCAAGGTATGTTCTTGACTTGTTTTTCGAAGATTAGGTGGTTGTAAGATGTTAGTTTCATTTCCTGGTTTTCTATTCAGTTCCAAATGTCTATGTCTTTATTTTTGTGCCAGTGCCATGCTGTCTTGACCACTATGGCCTTGTAGTACAGCCTAAAATCTGGTATGGTGATGACCCCAGTTTTGGTTTTATTACTAAGAACTGCCTTAGCTATATGAGATTTTTTCTGGTTCAATATAAAATGCAGAATCTTTTTCCAAATCTTGAAAGCACGATGTTGGTATCGTACTACGGATGGCATTAAATAGGTAGATTGCTTTGGGAAGTATAGACATTTTAACAATGTTGATTCTTCCCAGCCATGAGCATGGTATGTTCTTCCATTTGTTAATATCCTCTGTTGTTTCTTTTCTTAGGATTTCATAATTTTCTTTATAGAGTTCCTTCACCTCTTTTGTTAGGTATATACTTAGGTATTTCATTTTCTTTGAAGCAATGGTGAAGGGAGTTGTGTCTTTAATTAGCCTCTCATCTTGACTGTTATTGCCATATACAAAGGCTACTGACTTGTGGACATTGATTTTATATCCTGAGACATTACTGTATTTATTGATGAATTCCAGGAGTCTTGGGGTTGAGTCTTTGGGGTTCTCTAAGTAGAAGATCGTATCCTCAGAAAGAGGGAGAGTTTGATCTCCTCTGCTCCCATTTGGATGCCCTTTATTTCCTTGACGTGCCTGATTGTATTGGCTAGAACTTCCAGTACTATGTTGAATAATAATGGTGACAGAGGACAACCTTGTTTGGTTTTAGTTCTGAGAGGAAAAGCTTTCAGTTTTACTCTATTCAGTAAAATATTAGCTGTGGGTTTGTCTTAGATAGCTTCAATCAGATTCAGAAATGTGCCACATATGCCTATAATCTTCAGTGTTCTAATTAGAAAAGGATGCTGGATTTTATCAAATACTTTTTCTGCATCTATTGAGAGGATCATATGATCTTTGTTTTTGCTTCTGTTAATACGGTGACAACATTTACGGACTTGGGTATGTTAAACCAGCCTTGCATCCCTGGTGTGAAACCTACTTGATCATGATGTATTTTTTAATGATAAGCTGTAATCTATTGGCTAGGATATTGTTGAGAATTTTTGCATCTATATTCATGAGTGAAATTGGTCTGAAATTCTCCTTTTTAGTTGGGTCTTTTCCTGGTTTTGGTATCAGGGTGATGTTTGCTTCGTAGAACGTGTTGGGAAGATTCCTTCCTCCTCAATTTTTTGGAATAATTTCTGCAGTATGGGAATAAGCTCTTCCTTGAAGGTTTGATAGAATTCTGGTGTGAAGCCATCAGGACCAGGGAATTTTTTGGTTGGAAGATTTTTTATTGTTTCTGTAATCTCAGTACTTGAAATTGGTCTGTTTAGTAGCTCCATTTTTTCCTTGCTAAGTCTAGGGAGAGAGTGTGATTCCAAATATTGATCCATTTCCTTCACATTGTCAAATTTCTGGGGCATAGAGTTTCTGGTAGTATTCAGAGATGATCTCTTGTATCTCTGTGACATCAGTTGTAATTTCCCCTTTATCATTTCTGATTGAGGTTACTAGAGATTTTATTTTTCTATTTCTAGTTAGTCTAGTTAGCTGGCCAAAGGTTAATCTATTTTATTTATTTTTTAAAAAACAAACTCCTTGTTTCAGTAATTTTCTGAATGATTCTTTTGTTTTCAATTTCATTGATTTCTGATTTAATTTTGGATATTTCCTTTCTTCTGCTGGGTTTAGGCTTAGATTGTTCTTTTTCCAATTCCATAAGATAGCTTGTGAGTTTGTTGATGTGTTCTCTTTCTGTTTTTCTAATGTAGGCATCTAACGTGATAAATTCTCCTCTCAGAACTGCTTTTGCAGTATCCCACAGGTTTTGGTAGCTTGCGTCTTCATTGTTGTTATGCTCAAGGAAGTTAATGCTTTCCTCTTTTATTTCTTCCTGCACCCAACTCTCATTCAACAGAAGGTTGTTTAATTTCCATGTGTTTGTGTGCAGTTGAACATTTATGTTGGAGTTGACTTCCACCTTTACTGCCCTGTGGTCTGAGAAAATACAAGGTAAAATTTCAATTCTTTTGATTTTGTTGAGGTTTGTTTTTTTGTCCTAGGATATGATCAATTTTGGAGAATGATCCATGGGCCAATGAGAAGAATGTATATTCTTTATCTGTGGGATGGAGTGTTCTATGTGCATGAATCAAGCACAGTTGTTCTAGTGTCTCATTTAAGTCTCTTATATCCTTCTTTAACTTCTGTTTAGAGGATCTATTGGCCGATATAGGTCCAGCTCTGTAGGAGGAAAATTAAAGTCCTCCTGTTATTATGATATTATAGGGTATATTGTTCAGACTGAGTAAGGTCTGTTTCAAGAATCTAGGAGCATTTAAATTGGGTGCATAAATATTAAGAATTAAAACATCTTCTTATATTTTTCCATTGACTAATATAAAGTGACCATCTTTGTCTTTTTTGACTTTAATTGCTTTGAATGCACATGGATCTGAAAATAAGATTGCAACTCCTCTTTTCTTCTGAATTCTGTTTGCCTGAAACATTGCCTTGTAACCCTTAACTCATAGTTTTAATTTGTCTTTTGAAGCTAGGTATGTTTCCTGCAGACAGCAAATGGATGACTTGTGTTTTTTAATCCAGTCAGCCAATCTATGGCTCCTCTGTGGAGAATTCAAGCCATTAATATTTATTGAGATAATTGATATGTGTGGTAGTGTTTTTTTCATCTTTTTTTAAAATTAAATCATAGCTGTGGACATTAATGCAATCATGGAGTATAATATGCTGGCTTCATATACCATCTGAAATATTTTCATCAAAATGTTTATCATAGCCTTAATGGCATTTTATTATTTATTATTATTGTATGAAGACATTTGTATTCTGCATTAGTAAGTTTCATCTGTACCCTTCTAAGATGCACTGTAGGTGTGATCCCACCAATTATCCTCCCTCCACCCCCCCTTGCCCCTTTCCTCATATTCTTGTGCTATAATTGGGTTATAGCTTCATATGAAAGCTTTAAATTAGCTTCATAGTAGGGCTGAGTACATTGGATACTTTTTCTTCCATTCTTGAGATACTTTGCTAAGAAGAATATGTTCCAGCTCTATCCATGTAAACATGAAAGAAGTAAAGTCTCCATCTTTCTTTAAGGGTGCATAATATTCCATGGTATACATGTACCACAATTTATTAATCCATTTATGGATCGATGGGCACTTGGGCTTCCTCCATGACTTAGCAATTCTGAATAGGGCTGCAATAAACATTTTGGTACAGATATCTTTGTTATAATGTGTTTTTTGGTCTTCTGGATGTATACCTAGTAAAGGAATTATAGGATCAAATGGCAGTTCTATTTTTAGATCTCTAAGTATTCTCCAAACATCCTTCCAAAAGGACATATTAATTTGCATTCCCACCAGCAATAGAAGAAGTGTTCCCTTTTCTCCACATCCACGCCAGCTCTTCTGGTTTTGGGATTTTGTTATTTGGGCTAATCTTACTGAAATTAGATGATATCTCAAATTAGTTTTGATTTGCATTTTTCTGATGATTAAAGATGATGAGCATTTTTTTCTTTTGTCTGTAGGCTCTGCGCCTGTCTTCTTTAGAGAAATTTCTCTTCAAGTCCTTTGCCCACCTGATATGGGATCACTTGTTCTTTTCTTGATAATATGTTTGAGTTCTACGTGTTTTCTGGTTATTAAACCTTTGTCGGAAGCATAACTTGCAAATATTTTCTTCCATTCTGAGGGCTGTCTGCTTACTATACTTACTGTGTTCTTGGCTGTGCAGAAGCTTTTTAGTTTGATCAGGTCCCAGTAGAGTATTTTTGATGCTGCTTCAATTGCCTGGGGAGTCCTCATAAAAAATTCACCCAGGCTGATTCCTTGAAGAGTTTTCCCTGCACTTTCTTCTAGTATTTTTTTTTTTTTTTTTTTTT
>CAUYON010053276.1:0-11360 GCA_963573935.1 Arctocebus calabarensis | reverse complement strand
ATTCAGAAATATTTTGATCATACTGTTACAGATATCCTTCATGGCATTTCCTTGATCACTATATAAAGACATTAATACTCTACCTTTAATAAGTTTCGCCAGTACCCTGCTAAGATGCACCGTAGGTGTGTTCCCAATTTTTTTATTTTTAATAGAGATGAGGGTCTTGCTCTTACTCAGGTGATCTCCAACTCTTGAGCTCAAGCAATCCACCTGCCTCCACCTCCCAGAGTGCTAGGAGAACAGGTGTGAACCTGGCCTATGAGCTGTCTCTTTAAAACCTCCTCACCCTTTTTTGGGAATTAAAACCTTCATTGTTGCCTGAGGTCAGTAATCCAAGGGGAAGGGGAGTATTCTTTGTTTTTTGTACCAGTGGAGATGGTAGAGGTCATGAGGTTGTCTTCACCTAAGTAGGGATGGCTTCACTGGTGATGCTCTAAAGTTTAGAGCATCTAAACTGTTTAGAGTCTAAACAGCAATAGCCCGAAGCTGAAAACCCTCTTTGAACATTCCATATTTCTGCTCATAGTTAAGACAATGGAAGTCCGCTATCCTCCTTTGCTGGAAAATTAATAAACTTCTCTTTCCTTTCCTTTCCTTCTGCTCAAACCACTTGTGCTCCTTAGGCTGCGATGTGTTCATTTGGCTGTTGGACAAGGACTCCAACTTTCAGTAACAGGGTGGGAGTTTTTTTAAAGATACTGTTGGTACTGGAAGAGATCTTTAGGATCACACAGCATTCCTCCTCAACTTCACAGTAAAAGAAAAGCCCAGGCTCGGCGCCGGTGGCTCAACGGCCTAAGGCGCCAGCCACGTACACCTGAGCTGGCAGGTTCGAATCCAAAAAATGGCCGGGCGTTGTGGCGGGTGCCTGTAGTCCCAGCTACTTGGGAGGCAGAGGTAAGAGACTCGCTTGAGCCCAGGAATTGGAGGTTGCTGTGATGCCACGGCACTCTAGCCAGGGTGACAGCTTGAGGCTCTGTCTCAAAAAAGAAAAAAAAAGAAAAGAAAGAAAGAAAAGCCCAGGGACTTGAAGCAACTTGCTCAAGGTCAAACAGCTTTTTACATAGCATTACTGAGACTAATAGCTGGGGGTGCTGTGCCAATATGACTAGATCTAAGGTGACCCAAGCAAGATTTGAAGCGAGTGAACACAGATTTCTCCTCTTCTCCTCTTTTACCTCTTCCTCCAAGTGCCACTCCAGGAATCGGTCAATGAGTTAATCGTTGAAACAGTTCCTTTGCTGCAGAACACTTTGTTAACAGAGAGGTGCACTGATGCAGCTCTGCGGTGGGATTCGCTATCCTGAGATCTCAGATCCCCTCTCCGATCCTCCCCACTCCAGCTAGGGAAGGGAGTAAAGGGCATTCCTGAGACAGTCAGTGCCCCCCCACACCTCCCACGTGGTTTCTCCAGCCAAGTTTTCACAGAGAGGCCCCTCCTTCAGCGGTTCCACTGTTGCCAAGGCAACTAGGTGGGTGGACAGCCCGTCCTATCTAGAGGCCACCCAGCCCTCGCGTGGGGAGTTACCATAACAACCCCCCTAGTAATATAGGGGGTTGGGTCCCGCCTCCCTTCCCCAGCAAAAGAAAGGTGGGTGGCTTGATTGGCAGCTGGGCATACGGAAAGAAGGACGGAAAGGGAAGAAAAGGCATCAAAGGAGATTCAAGAAAGAAACAGGGGAGAGAAGGTGCAAAAAGCAGGGACGGGAAAGGAAACGCGTATGCGCACGCGCCAGCTGGTGGGCGCGCTGCGCGGCCACCTCGGCCACCGCCCACTTTTTTCACGCGAGGCTCGCGCGGCAGCTCAGTCCTCGCGCGCGCCTTTCGCCGTCTATGCTGCGCCTGCGCGCAGGTGTCGCCGCCTAGGGGGAGGGGGACCCGACGCGCTCGCGTCACGTTCACTCTTCCACCCTCCCTGGGCGCCTTCGCTCCGCGCCTGCGCAAGAGAGTCGGGAGGATCGGGTTGCAGGCTCTGGGGCGATCTAGCTCCTGTCAGTCGGTGGGTCGGTCCTTCAGCCGGCCCTCCCCCTCCCCTGTCTCCGGGGGAGGCGCGGTGGAGTCCCCCCCAGGATCCCCCGATGGGGGAGAAGCGGCGACTGCGGCAGTGGAATAATCAAGCCGGAGCGTGAGCGGCCCCGGGGCTCAGTTCCCCGCGGAGGCCATGGGCGACCCAGCCCCCGCCCGCAGCCTGGACGACATCGACCTGTCCGCCCTGCGGGTGAGCGCGCCGCCCCCCCAGCTTCGCTCAGGTTCCCGTCCCCGCCACAGAGGAGGGAGCGGGATGGCTGCACGCCTCACGTGCTCTCTGGGCGCCCCCTCCACCAGCTTGGTTCCCCTTGGCGACCCATGGCCCTTTCCCGGGCTCCCGCCGCTGCTGGGCGCCTGCCCTCTGCTCCCCTTCTCACTAATCACTGCAAATTCTGAGAGCCAGTTCGGTCCCCACCCTAATGTGCCCCGCCCCCACACTTCCCTGCCATCCCTGCCTTTACTCTGGGGTTCGGAACCCCTTCTCCAAAGTGTTTGAGGCTCAACTTAGCCCCCTTTATCACCTGCAGAATCTTTACTGTGGCCTCTCACCTCCTCTTGGCCCTCTTTCCACCTTTGCCCTTACTTACATCTCCGGCCTCCCCCTCTTTCTTTTGCTCCTGGAATTTTGACTTTGCAATTGTCTTGACGCCTCCCTCATCCCTCTTTCTCTTCCTCGTCTACCCCGGAATTGTATCCCTTCCCTGGTCGGAATTTCAGCCTCCCCGCCCCACCCCACACCTCCTGCCGTCAACCCCACGTTCAGTTTTCCCTGTCTCTTCTCTCCTGTTTCAAGTGCAGCAGTCCAGAACCTGGCATTTCCGGTCTCAGGGTCCCTAAATATTATTACATTGCCAACTCTGCAACATTGTGGGGCTGGAAGGGCAGACAAGTACGCTGTGGGGAGAAGGGGAAGCGTTTATTCTTTTTGGAACTCCAGCCCTAACCCAGGCTGGGAAGCGGATGTTTATATATGCACACACAAAAAATACATACTGCATGTGGTCAGGCTGGAGGTTTGGAAAAACTGTGGGTGGGTATTTGTATGTTTGCTGAGGGGTGGAAACAATGGAGAGCTCTCAGGAGAGGGACTAATTAGGAAAGGAGTTGCAAGGAAACAACTGCATGAGGAATTTCTTCGAAATACCCATTTATTGTCCCTCGTGGAGCACTTACATGCTCTGGTTTGGGAGCTTTCAGCAGCATTTATGTGTTTTTCTTCAGCAGGGAGCTTTGGCTTTATGTGCAACTTAGTGATTTCAAGGTGAACACTCTAAACCATTACCCAGGTGGTGTTTTGATCCTGTGCCCTTTCTAGCTCTCAACAGGCCCAGGTGTGGGGAGAGCAGGATTTCCCGTGTCTAGGTCACTTTCTCTGGAGGCCTCTGTTCAAATTGTCTTCTGGCTTTTGAGTTAGCCAGGGAACATGGCCAGTTGCGGGAAAAGGCGGTCAGCCACACAGGTGCTCCGGATAAGACTGGAGGGAAGAGGGGAATTGAAGAGAGCAGAGTCATGTTGTTAATTGGGTTTCTCTAGGTGACACAGATTTTTCTTGCCATTCAGGTCATAATTTGTTTGGTGCAATGTTGGGCTATGAGACCTGACTTGCTGGAGATAAGAGACTGGGGGGGAGATGAAGCATTAAATTTCTCTGTGTGTGTGTTAATGAGAAAGTCTGAAGGCTTCAGAGAGGGAGGTTCTTAAGATCAGTTTAGCCAGGTTTAAACTGAGATGCTCAAGTCAGTCCGGATATAAGATGAAAATCCATACTCTGAGTAAAAGTCTCTTAATGTGCTCCACTCTGAGATGAACCCCCACTTTTCTGTCCTTAGTTGTTGATTAATTCCGGGTACAGGTTCCTGTGGCTGTGTTGACTGAAATATAATAAAACAATGGGTGGGTCCAAACCATGACCTTTGTTTTGAACCTTGTGGGACTCTGCTTGAGCTTCTCTTTTCTTTTAGCCTCTTCTGGTAGTTTGGCCTGTACCCTCAACATGAGATTTCCAGCAATTTAGCAAACACCTTCTGACCTTGGATATACTGTTTCCCTTATGGACTTGAAGCAGTGTTAGCTTCCTTCTTCAATTGCCTCCTCACTTATTCTCCTCTTGCTTTGCTCAGGAAGCTGGGTGACCTGCTCCCAGTACCTCTGTCTGTCCTGCCTTATGCTTCTTAAGGAATTATTCTGTGTTCCCTGCTTCCATCTCAGTAGTCCAGGGCTTGAGGACGAGTTGTACTTTCTTTGAAATGGCCTAGAGAAGGCTTGCTCTCTCTTTTCTCCTTGCTACGGACCTTTTCTCCTGTTGTCCCCTCTACTCCACCTCAGAGGGCAGCTGTGGCACTGTAGAGCACTAGCTCAGTCATCTTTTGTTTCTGTTTTCCAGTGAGAAATGATGTCTCTCAACCATCTTTGTGTTGGGGACTGGGAGAAGAACATATTCAGCTGGTTTTAAAGAGTTCAAAGTGCCTTTCTGCTCTTGTTTTTAAGATAAGGCTTGATTTTCAGCTGCTGGTCAGAGTAATAGACTGATTTTAGGGAAGACTGAATTGTATCATTCTCTTAGCCACATATGAGGAGGCCAGAGGACCTCCCCACTTTGTGACCACAACCACACTTGACCTCTTTGAGGCTCTTTTTTATCTACTAGCATAGTAGTATGACATGGCAAGAAGAAGCATGGGGTTTGGAGTTGTATTCCTGAGTTCAAATTCTGGTTTCCTCACTTAGTTATAGCCTTGGCCTTGCTCCCCTTACAGTAGATTTTGCCAAGAGTCTTACCACTCTTAAGCTCCATTTTCTCCTGTTTAGTTGGTGTGGTAATAGTAGTAAAATCAGAGTTGGTGAGGATTAAATGAAATACTGCACAGTAAATGCTTAATCCAGTTCTGATCATAATGATCATATATGTGGTGGCCCTTATTGTGGTTATTGTTATCAAATTGCAATCAGAGAAGGCTTCCAGAACAACTCTGTCTAAAATAGCACTCCCTCCCTTGCTTTATTTTCATATAAAATTTTATGTAGAAAAATACAGTCTGCTTTATCTTTATAGTATTCATCACCAGCTGGCATAGATATTTATTTCTGTCAACACCAACAAAAATGTAAGTTCAGTGAAATTCCCAGTGCCCATAACAGTGTTTTTACACATGGTGGGGGCTCAAATGTTTGTTGAATAAGTGTGTATTATAACAAGTGAAAGCTCTTAGCGTAATACTTGCTAAGAGAAAGTATTGAATAAATGTAAGTTTTTTCTTAGGCTTCCTCTTACCCTTCTCTCTTTTACATATATGTTAAGAATATTTCCTTTCTGAGATGTTTTCGGAATTAGACGTTGTCTAGTAGTAAATAGCGTTCTAGAAGCCTTCATATGAGTGATGCCTTTGAAGTAAAGTTAGGACCATCCAAGAGAAAATTTGGGCCTCTTGTTTTAAACCTTTCTTTGTGCCCAAGCTTGGTTATATTCCAGAAGAATCTTCTGATTCTTGGCTTCTCACAAAAGATAAATATCAGCGGAAGTAGATGGGACAAGGAGGGGCAGACCCCAGGCTGACTGCTTTCCTTTCACATTGCTCCTTTTGGTTGACCCACTTCATAAATCAAACAGCTTCTTTCTACTGTCCAACTTGTTAGAAGTTTTAGACTGCAGTGTCCTTGAAACTGTGGAGCTGTGTTTCATGTCGCTATATTGAAATAATACCATGGAGCACATTCAAGAAGGACTTGTTGCTAGGTGGTAACTGCTGACAGAGATGTTCTTTTTCAAATGATATTTTGTATTGTGTCTATTCTTTGGAGAAGTCTCCTTGCTTTCCTTCTCTCTTCATGCGGCTGTAGAGCCAGCACACTTGGAAACTGGCAGTTCTGGGCATGTATCTCTAGGCTGCTGAGCAACGTGGGACTGCTACTGTGTTCTGGTGTGCTGGCTGTCCAAATGTTGACAACAGATGACTTAGTTAGGGGAATGGAAAGACTGACCTCCCGCAGCAGAAGTAAGTGCTTTATGTGGTGCCTTTTTTTCCTAGAGAACTGCATGTGGAGGCTGGGCTATTTGGGGAGCTTGTGGCATTTGGCGTGAAGTGAAATATTGCTTTGGCAAAATGGTAGAAGAGAGATTATGGAGAACTTTGCTAAAACTAAGTGTTAGGCAATTCCCCAAATAAGGAGAGAAACACCATCTTTCATGCTATGGATTTGGACAGATTGCTGTGGTCCTTAGTGATATACACAGAGAGGATGTTCTTGGGGAAAGTGAGTGTTTTTTGTTTGTTTGAGACAGAGTCTCACTTTGTTGCCCTCTGCAGAGTACGATGTTATCATAGCTCACAGCAAGCTAAAACTCCTAGGGACAAGTGATTCTCTTGCCTCAGCCTCCTAACTTGCTGGGACTACAGGCGCCCACCACAATGCCTGCCAATTTTTTTGTTTGTTTTTGTTTTTGTTTAGCAGGCCCAGGCCAGATTCAAACCCACCAGCCCTTGTGCATGTGGCTTGTACACTAACCACTGAGGTACAGGCACACACACCCCCCCCTTTTTTTTTTTTTTTGTTGAGACAGAGTCTCACTTTGTCACCCTTGGTAGAGTGTCTTTTTTTTTTTTTTTTGAGACAGAGTCTCAAGCTGTTGTCCTGGGTAGAGTGCTGTAGCGTCACAGCTCACAGCAACCTCAAACTCCTGGGCCCAAGCGATTTTCTTGCCTTAGCCTCCCAAGTAGCTGGGACTATAGGCATCTGCCACAATGCCCAGCTATTTTTTTTTTTTTTTTTGTAGAGACAGAGTCTCACTTTATCGCCCTGGGTAGAGTGCCGTGGCGTCACACCGCTCACAGCAACCTCCAGCTCTTGCCCAGCTATTTTTTGGCCCTGGCTGGATTTGAACCTGCCAGCTCTGGTGTATGTGGCTGGCACCCTAGCTGCTTGAGCTACAGGCATCAAGCCTGTTGTTTTTCTTGAGACAAAGTCTCACTCTTATCACCCTGGGTAGAGTTTTATGTCCTCATAGCTCACAGCAACCTCAAATTCTTGGGGTCAAAAGATCCTCCTGCCTCAGCCTCCCAAGTAGCTGGGACTACAGGTGCCTGCCACCATGCCTGGCTAGTTTTTCTATTTGTATTTATTTTTTTATTTTTTGAGACAGAGCCTCAAGCTGTCACCCTGGATAGAGTGCTGTGGCATCACAGCTCACAGCAACCTCCAATTCCTGGGCTCAAGCGAATCTCTTGTCTCCGCCTCCCAAGTAGCTGGGACTACAGGCACCTGCCACAACACCCGGCCATTTTTTGGTTGTGGCCGTCATTGTTGTTTGGCGGGCCTGGGCTGGATTCGAACCTGCCAACTCAGGTGTACGTGGCTGGTGCCTTACCCCTTTGAGCCACAGGCACCAAGCCAAGTTTTTCTATTTTTAGTAGAGATGGGGTCTGGCTCTTGCTCAGGCTGGTCTCAAACTCCTGAGCTCAGGCAATCCACCTGCCTCGGCCTCCCAGAGTGCTAGGATTAAAGGTGTGAGCTAGTGTGCTCGGCCTGGGAAAGTGAGTTTGGACAATTAAAGATAACAGTAAGAATATCAACGAGAGTCCACTGGTCCATCCCTGTCCTCTTGTCCCAAGAACTCTGTTAATCTATGTTGTATAGAACCCTAATTTCAAATCTAGCTTCCATTGCTCTTAGCTTTGGGCTGTGTATCGATGCTTGGACAAGGAGAGCATCCTAGTTTGTCATTTAGGGGACGTTTTAGCAGGAAATGTGCAACGGTTCTTGATAAGATTGCATTCTGGGTTAGGCTTCGAAGCAGGAGGATCATTTGATCTTAGAAGTTCAAGATCAGCCTAAGCAAAGTGAAACCTATCTCTACTAAAGATAGAAAAATTAGCTGGGTGTGGTGGCACACGCCTATAGCCCCAGCTACTTGGGAGGGTGAGCTTGAACCCAGGAGTTTTGAGATTGCTATGAGCTAGGCTGATGCCATGACACTGTAGCCTGAGCAACAGAGTGAAACTGTTTTAAAAAAAATAGAAAGAAAGAAAAAGATTGAATTCTGGCATATTACTAAAAATGAGGAAAACAGTAACCTCTCAATGCAGAAACATGAAATTCTTTTGCACTGAAAGCATCTCTAGACACCATCTTCAAGGCTATCTAATCTTTCTGTCTCCAGACAAAATTAAATCAGAGGAAGTTATCAATAATATCTTTTCCTTTTCTAGTCACCAAGCATTGTGAGGCTATTGTATGGAGAAATCAGATTCTATCTCTGAGGTGGGGAACCCGTGGCCTCAACTCATATAATACTATGGCAGTGGTTCTCAACCTTCCTAATGCCATGGCCTTTTAATACAGTTCCTGTGGGTTGCGACCCACAGGTTTAGAACCGCTGTACTATGGGAAGAATGCGATATGGTGCTCAATACTAAACAAAGCTACTTAGCCAAAACTCTGGAAGCATCTACCTAAGAAATCTTTGCAATCTTACACTCTGTTTTGTTTACTGTTACTGCTTTTCTCAATATCTTAGAACCCTAATGGTTGGGACATTTTGTTAAATCTGATTGCCATGAATTATACTCATTTTCTGTTATCCTATGATCAATTGTCTTGAAATCTGATGTTCGGGCCCCACTTACTTCAGCACTCAAACTTTATACCGCTATCCCTCTCAGTCTTTTCTCCCCTCCAGAGAAGAAATAGAACAAAAAGTAATTGTGTTAATGAGTTAATTCCAAAAGCATTTCTTCAATGCCCACAGAATATAGGAAAATACATGAACACCACTTAGTAGAAGACTTGGACCCTGTCCACAATTCACATTCATTTTCTCCTCTCCCGTTTTTCTTGCCATTTCCCAGCCAGCCAGTCCTGGAGTATGGGCTTCTCCCATCTATAGGACGTTCCTCCCATACCCATGGGCTGCATGTGTATTATTCGAGACCTGTTTTGCTTATCTGTGGTGTCGGATATTACAGAAATTGTGCATGGACCTTTTCTTTTTTTTTTTTTTGCGCTCATCAGCTTTCATTAGTGTTTGTATATTTAATGTATGGCCCAAGACAACTCTTCTTCATCCAGTATACATCAGGAAAAAAAAGTTGGACACGCCTCTAGAGGGTAGTTGAAAAGGTTCTTGTGCTTGGCACCTGTAGCTCAGCAGCTAGGGCACCAGCTACATACACCGAGGCTGGCAGATTCAAATCCTGCCAAACAACAATAACAACTACAACCAAAAAATAGCTGGGCATTGTGGCAGGCATCTGTAATCCCAGCTACTTGGGAGGCTAAGGCAAGAGAATCGCTTAAGCCTAAGAGTTTGAGGTTGCTGTGAGCTGTGACATCACGGCACTCTATCCAGAGTGACAGCTTAAGACTCTGTCTCAAAAACAAACAAAAAAAAAGAAAGAGAGAAAAAAAGGTTCTTGAGGTTCTTTGTTCTTATTAAGGTTAGGGAATGGTAGAGGGAGGAGAGAAAAAGTGATGTAACTGTGGTGACCCAAGAGAGCCCCTGGAGATTTTGTCCAGTGTCCAGATAGCCTGAGGATATACCTGCTAACTGTGGGTAAGAGTTCATGTTCTATAGGAGGAAAGATTTAGAAGTAGGCATAGAGGCTCGGTGCCTGTGGCTCAGCGGGCTAAGGTGCCAGCCTCGTACTCCTCCAGCTGGCGGGTTCGAATCCGGCCCAGACCCACTGAACAACAATGATGGCTGCAACCAAAAAATGGCTGGGCATTGTGGCGGGCGCCTGTAGTCCCTGCTACTTGGGAGGCGAGGCAGGAGACTCGCTTGAGCCCAGGAATTGGAGGTTGCTGTGAGCTGTGATGCCATGGCACTCTATTCAGGGTGTTAAATTTAGGCTATGTCACAAAAAAAAAAAAAAAAGTAGAAGTAGGCATAGAGGACACAGTGGTGAACAAGAAAGACATGGTTCCACTAGTCTAGTAGTGAGGAGA
Organism: Arctocebus calabarensis; assembly: GCA_963573935.1. NCBI lineage: Eukaryota > Metazoa > Chordata > Mammalia > Primates > Lorisidae > Arctocebus > Arctocebus calabarensis. Next base: position 1,391 of record CAUYON010053276.1, on the reverse strand, counting down.
GACTTCAGTCAAATAATCATATATATATATATATATTGCAAGTCATGATTAAGGACTGTAGCAGAAAACTTTCACATGCCATAAGTACATGTAACAAGAACTATTTTTATTTTTTATAAGACAAAAATATTTGGCTGATTGAGAGACACATAGTCACATGTCAGAAAGCCAAGCTGGCATTGCTACAGAAAGTGTAGATAGAGATGAACCAGAAGCTAGTATTTGATGATGGCCAGAATTGGGAGACCCTGGAATGGGGCCATTATTTTATTTTATTTTATTTTTTGAGACAGTCTCAAGCTGTCACCCTGGGTAGAGTGCCATAGTGTCATAGCTTACAGCAACCTCAAACTCTTGGGCTTAAGCAATTCTCTTGCCTCAGCCTCCCAAGTAGTGGGGACTGCAGGTGCTCACCACAATGCTTGGCTATTTTTTTTGGTTGTAGTTGTCATTGTTGTTTGGCAGGCCTGGGCTGGATTTGAACTCCCCAGCTCTGGTGTATGTCCCTGGTGCCCTAGCCCCTGAGCTACTTAAGGGGTTCCCCATTCTTAAGGCGGAACATTTGGTCAACAACCAAGGACCAGGAATCTGAGGATGGAACCTCCAAGCTTAACTTCCAAAAGGATTTCTTCTAACCCTTTCTGTGAAGAAGAAAAAAATTGTTTCAAAAGGTAAATACATGTATATGGAAAGGGCATATGATTCATGCATATAACCCTCATTTTTACTTATTGGGAGAAGAGTCTGTGGACTTACATGTGGCTCTGCAGAGGAGGGGGTGTGAGGGAGAAGAAGGTATCACTACATGTCATAACCCTAAGTAGTGACTAGGGTTGGAAAGGTAGGTGAGTCTCACAGAAATAAGAACGAGTAGGCCCAACCCTGGCCTTAGCTCTTGTGGTCTGTGGGAAGTAGGATTCTTTCTAATGTTAGATAGACAGAGTATATAAATAGATGAAACTCTGAATTTACATTATATACAAGTAAAGCTTGAGTGGGGTGTGTAGGGGGAGTGTTAACTGATTTTGCATGTTTGAAATGAAACGAGTTGGGGAAAACACTAGTCTTTGACTTCTTGGAGGAGCCAGACTCCAGGAGCAGCTTGAATGTCAAGAGGACAGCAACATAGAAGGTGGTGGGGTGGGTTGTGAGAAAGGTTTGGTAGCACAGCCTGTGGTAGGGGCCTGAGTAGCTGGAGAGAAATGAATGGAGGAAGTAGGGGCCATTTGCCTAAGAAAAATGGTGATGGTGGGAGGGGGGAGTATGGGTGGAGGGAGGGCAATTAGTGGGATCACACCTATGGTGCATCTTAGCAGGGTACTGGTGAAACTTATTAAATGTAGAGTATCAATGTCTTTATATAGTGATCAAGAAAATGCCATGAAGGCTAT
>CAUYON010053274.1:0-14947 GCA_963573935.1 Arctocebus calabarensis | reverse complement strand
TTTTTTTTATTGAATCATAGCTGTGTACATTAGTTCAACCATGGGGTACAGTGTGGGGGCTTCACATGCAATCTGAGATATTTTATCAACCTGATTGACATAACATTCATGATATTTTCAGGGGGAAGTTTCTTGAAGAGGAGAATTAAATACTCAAAAACTGGGATGAAAGAATCAGAAAAAAAATTGAGGAATATTTTTTAAAAATGCAGCAGAAGCAGGGGCTCCAAATTAGCACGCCCATAGTTAGGTTACTGTATTGAGACAAAATATTCTACTCTGAAAGCATAACCCATTTTCTCACCAGTCTCTGTGAGGCAATGGTATGGCTCCTATACCCCAAAGCACCCGAATCCCTGCAGCCTGAGCTGTAGATATATTGGCCTCATTATTACACATCTTTCCAGGGGTTTGGGGAGAAACTGTGTCCCTAAAAAGTTTTCTGGTGTTGGGGCTTTGTCTGTAATTGTCCTACAGTATAAGAGATCTCTCTTGTCTCACTTAGAATCAGTTTCCCTGTACGCAGAAAGATACAGAGGTAGCTGTCTAAGGGCCCCATTAGCTATGGCACTGAAAAATTAGGGAAGAATCAAGGGATGAAATATCAAGATTACTTTTTAAGGGTCTCCATGCACTCCAGCACTGACCAGTGGACCCACCTGAAGCCATCCCAGTGGGTGTGTCCCTTGGAATGTTGAAAATGGAAGTGAGACATGATGGCCGTGGTAAGATGTGGTCAGGTGGTAGATATATTTTGAAGATGTATACAGCAGGAATTCCCCTTCTGTCTAGAGAAGACTTCACATCACATCCTTGCAGCACTTTGCAAAATGACAGTGATCCACATCTGAGCAGGATGGGCAATCCCCTGTCCCTTGAGTTCTTGTTTCTCTGAGTTTGTACAACAGTGTGGAGGTTATAAGATTCCTTCCCACTCGTTATTACTATGGTCCTCCCAACAACTTTGTGTGGAGGAAAGAGATGAGCAGAAAAGACAATTTGTATAATGTAATTTATAGAGAAAAAAATAGAACTGAGACCATATACCCAGTTAATAGTAGGATTGGACTTGAATTGAAGCCTCCTATGTCCTACAGTGAGACAGAAAGAGCTAAACCATGGTCAAAGACAATCCATCTTGAGTTGGAGAACATTCTCCTTAGTAAAGTATCACAAGAATGGAAAAGCAAGTATCCAATGTACTCAATACAAACATGAAGTCAGTAAGTAAACAAATACACATCCACATGAGAGAAAAACTCATTTAAAATCAAGTTGAGGGGAAGGAGGGTGTGCACTCATCTGAGAGGCACACTGTAAGGGTTTATGGCACGCCTCCTGGGTGAGGAGCACAAATACAATATGGATTTTACCTAACAAACACAAACAGTGTAACCTAATCATTTATAACATCATTTTAATCTGAATTATTTTAAGAGACCCTCTTGAAATATCTGATAAACTATCTTCACTTTATGTGTGTCATTATGAAAGTTCTGAGATACACAAAAATCAAGAAATAAAATCTTTGCAGGTGGAAACAAATGATACCCTCCCAACAACATCAATAAGCTGAGCAAGTTGAAACTTGCACAGGTGAGCCATCAAGGATACTATTGACTGTGTTTCTTCAAGATGCAATCATAGACCATCACACAGTCTGTCTCTAAACTTTGGTAGTGACCCACATGTCAAGCAGTCTTTCTAACTAGCATAAATAAGCTTTGAAATCACGGTGTGATGCCTTTGCTTAATCTCCCTCTGGGATATACGTTTGTGAATCTATAACAGAATTGATAACAACCAAGTCTTGAAAGACCTTTTCCTTCAATGAAAGAGTCTTTTTTTCTCACATAAATCTTTACAAACAGTCAGCAGTTACAGCTGGATCTCAGGGAGCCCAAATGGCATTTCCTGACCACGTACAGTATGTTTTCCCTCAGAATTTCACAATCATGGATGTCTTGTGAAATTGTCAGTATTACCTGGGATCACTGCCCTACTGGCGCTGCAGCTAGAAAACTCTCTTCATTTGATGCCATAATTTTAGAGATAAAAGTAGGTCATTGTCTGCTAAACAAGTCTATAAAGTTGGGGTTCACTGATGCTGAAGCCCACAAATTTCCCACAAGTTATTCAACTACTGGGTGCCTGTAATCCCTCACCAAGATAACATACAGTAGTAAAGCTTTCAGGGGGTCCTTGACAAGGTCAGGTGAGTTCATGTATGTTAACTATTTTGAAGAGGATCTGGAACTTAGAATGTTCACCAAAAAATGGTAGCTAACCTTATTTATTTACCTTGCTTATTCGCTACGTTTAGAGCTCTTTACCCCAGCAGTCAGAACTGGAACTTAACATTCAGACATGTGATCATGTGTTGACATATGTCTCCATAAAGCAGCAGAAGACATGAAGATCTAAGAGATGGTAGAAGTTTTCAGCTCCTTTAAGAAGCTTTTTATGGGGGGGTAAAAATATGTTTCATACAATGGCTTGAGTTTTGTCACTGTCCAGCTGATGGGACAGAGGCAGACTGACGTCATTACTGATGCATGAAAAAAAGGCCAACACTTGTCATAGTGAAGAAAAGACAAACCTGCTGAAACTTCTTCAGCACTGCTTCTTAAAGGTGGGACAAAACACTTCTTTTCAGGAATGCTGAGGAAACTTTGAAATAATCATGTTGTCACCAGGCCATGGCTTGCTCTAAGATTGGCATGTCTCCTGATGGTGACCGAAGTCTGTCACCTGAATTACTCTGCTCTTTTCATCACTCCTTCACGTGTCCGTGGAGTTGCCCTTTGGCTAGAAGGAGGGACTCAGGAGGTGGGTGCCCTGACACAGATGGTAGGGGTTGAGAAATTGAACCTAAAATCAAAACTCTTAAATCAGAGAAAAGGTTTTTCTCTGACTTGTGAGGTTGTTTACATTAAAAAGATAAATGTGTTACATTCTTCTTAGTAAAGCATCACAAGAATGGAGAAGCAAGAATCCAATGTATTCAATTATCATATGAAGACAGCCGATTATCTAATACAAGGGAGAAGGGAGGGGAATGAGAAGTGGGGAGAGAGGAAGAGGAAGGAGAATGGAGATCACTGTGTATGGCACGACTCTTGGGGGCAGGACAAAATTATAAGAGGGAATTTAGCTAACAAATGCAATTAGTGTAACCCAATTCTTTGTACCCTCAATGAATCCCAAATAATACAAAAAAAGGGGAAGAATTATAGATGATAGAATATATTAAGTAGACCATGTGTGATGTCTCGGGTCTGTAATTCTAGCACTCAGGAAAGCCAAGGCAAGTGGATTGCCCGAACTCACAGGTTCAAGACCAGCCTGAGCAAGAGCAAGAGCCTCATCCCTAAAAAAAGTCAGGCTTTGTGGCAGACACCTGTAGTCTGAGTTTGAGGTTGCTGTAAGCTATAACACCATAGTACTCTATCAGGGGCAACAAAGTGAGAGTGTCTTAAGAAAAAAAGAACATGTTAAGTAAATAACTGGTAACCATAAAAAGGAAAATGTCTATCCACATTCTCATCTCTTTAAAGGTCAGAATTTTTAAAAAAATGAAAACTAGTACAAATATTTCCTGATGGTTTTGTCCAAATAAATTTACCAGTATTTAATTACAAAAATAAAAAGATATAAATACTTTTAGTTGTACATTAATCAGATCATGTTTGTTGAAAATAATAAAAATACATTTAAAAGATAGTAATACCTTCTTTTAAGAAATACCTATTCAGGTAACTTGATCACTTAACCATTGAAAAGAGTAAAATGGGCTCGGCGCCTGTGGCTCAGCGGGCTAAGGCACCAGCCACGTACACCTGAGCTGGCGGGTTCGAATCCAGCCCAGGCCCGCCAAACAACAATGACGGCTGCAACCAAAAAATGGCCGGGCATTGTGGCGGGCACCTGAAGTCCCAGCTACTTGGAAGGCGGAGGCAGGAGACTTCCTTGAGCCCAGGAGTTGGAGATTGCTGTGAGCTGTGATGCCACAGCACTCTATCCAGGGTGACAGCTTGAGGCTCTGTCTCAAAATAAATAAATAAATAAAATAAAATAAAAATAAAAACTCTTTAAAAAAAGAAAGAGTAAAATGTTTTCATTTCTGGCAAAGTGAATCAGCCTGGAGGGCATTATGTTAAGTAAAATAAGCCAGACACAGAAAGATAAATACCACATGTCTATTACACTCATAGGAAAGGGCTAAGAAAGTTGATCTCATGGAAATGGGGAATAGAATGATACTTACCAGAGGCTGGGAAGCTTAGGTGGAGTCAAGGATAGGGAGAGGTTGGTTAACATACACAGAATTACAGCTAAATGAGAGGAGTAAGTTCTGGTGTCCTATTGTCCTGTAGGGTAACTACAGTTAACAGCATTCATTGTATGTGAGGTCTACAATTAAGTTTGTGAACTCATCCTAGTAAAAGTGCTATCTATCTTATTGATGATTATAATTATACTCACCTTCAAAGTACTCCCCCTTGGCCACCTGGTGACCATAGTAATATTCAGCAATGAGGTATGTAGCACTTTTTCTAGGATGTGTTTATGAACTTAATTGTCTGATATTGTATCTTCAAAAAAACAGAAGAGAGTGTCTCGAATATTTCTAACACAAAGAAATGATAAATGTTTGAGCCACTAATACACTAATTAACACAATTTGTTCATTGCACATTGCACACACAGGTGTTAAAATATCACACTGCAGCCCATAAATGTGCAATTATTATGTCAATTAAATTTTTTACTTAAGACAAACGGAGTAATGAAAAATCCAGAATGTGTGATTGTCATGGAAAGAAGTTGCCTTACTATCGACATGGCATTTAAATTTTCCATCATAGATATCTGGGTCTGACCTTGACCTGAACTCACATGATATGAGGGTACCTATAAAATAATGATAATAATTTCCACTCGTGACCTGTGGACTCCGTCTCAGAACTTAAATATTCATTCTGGCTTTCTGTTAACTGGTAGGACATTTGTGCCACATTTTTTAGGCCCAGGATCTGACACATGATAAGTACTTAAATAAATGTCCCCTGATAATAGTGTGCATTTCTCTCCATAATGGGTGAATATCAACCCTGCTGTAAATGCTTTCAGTGTCTCCTTCCTGTAACCCTCAGGTGAAGTTGAGGCTACAGGAGGCTGAGATAAGATGTGTTCATGCACAGTGAGCCTCAACAAATAAAACAAAATCAATTTGGAAGGTGTTTTTATTTTTATTTATTTATTTATTTTTCTTTTTGAGACAGATTCTCACTGTGATGCCCTAAGTAGAGTGCAGTGGCATCCTAGCTCACAGTAGCCTCAATCTCTTGGGCTCAAGCAATCCTCCTGCCTCTGCCTCCTGAGTAGCTGGGACTATGGTGTCACTGCGCCTAGGTACTTTTTCTATTTTTAGTAGAAATGGAGTTTTGTCCTCGCTCAGGCTGATTTTGAGCTCCTGAGCTCATGCAATCCACCTGCCTTGGCCTCACAGAATGGTAGGATTACAGGCATGAGCCTTTGCTTCTGGTGGAAGAAGGTGTTTTTAAATGTTAACACTGTTGAGTAATGTCAGGTCACAGCTGTCAAAGAGAGCGCCAAGACCTTACAATGAGCAATGCGTATACAGAGAATTAATTCTAGCCTGTGAATCAAACTACATATGTTGACCATAAATTACAAAAGCTATGAATGAATAGTCACTAATCTAGTCATTTATGTACCTACCAGACTTCTGGCAAATGTTCATTTTGCATTTTATTTGTATTAGTTGATAGTGACCAGAGTTGAGGGAGAAAATGCTTACAATTATGAGTTCTCAGCCCTGGGCATACATGATATGTATATTTGGGTGATTCCAACACTTTTAAAGCCCGAATCTCAGATTTTAAGGACACTTATTTTTGTTGTTGCAGTTTGGCTGGGGCCGGGTTCGAACCCACCACTGTTGGTATATGGGGTTGGCACCCTACCCACTGAGCCATAGGCACTGCCCGATTTTAAGGACATTTTTATCTAGCACTACCTATAGCAATTCTAACAACTCCCGTCACTCTTTTGAAGTGCTGGATTTTCTGAATGTGAAGATTCATCAGAAAGTCTCCGTGTTTCCTGTGTAAAACTAAATGACATGACTTTCTTCTTCAGAGTTAAGCTAATGGAAACACTGAGGAAAACCCAATGTATTTCATGGGATTTTTCTTTGGGTTTCTCGTAAATCATTTCCTTGCAAGAAGAATCATATTCCATGGGGATGCTAAGAGAATGGTTACTCCCAGGAATGTCAGTCTACAGCAAAAGTGTGGGAGAGAAGAAAGAACCATGTTATCATTTATTTCTCCTGTGGAAAAGAGTAATTATGAGGCTCCTATTTTCCTTTAACTCCTTATTCTTGTACTAATATTAAGTGAGCGTAAAAGCATCCATAAGAAAATGTAATCCCAGTGAGCTCGGGTCACAGAAGAACTTTTCTTTTTAAAAATATTTTTCCTAAGTCTTTGTGGTCTCACCAGTTAAATTATTTTTATGATATCTACTCTGAAGCTTTATAGTAAGGTGAGAATTCTAGGCAAGCTCTGGTGCCATCAAAGAACAAAAGTCTAGAACATGAAATCTTCAATGTGTAAGACAGCCCTTAATGCTGTCTCTGGGGTTTTAGATTTATGTTCAGATCAAGTGAGATCTCATGTTTCACCTAAAATTTCTAAAAGAAACCAGAGAGATAAAATTGTAAGGCAATTCAATTATGGAGTGAAAACAGTGTATTAAAAAGAGAGTATCCACTGGCAAAAAACATCTTTTAGGAAATTTTTAGTGTTTTAAGCCTGCCTAAGTTTTTAATCAATCCAGGTCACTTAGTGAAATCATTAAGTGTCATTTCAGTTCCAAATAGTCCTCTAGGCATGTTTACAGAGAAGGATGCCTCTGAAATTCAAATGAAGCGTTGTTGCTACAGTTATCACAATAGGTTTAAAAATATTTCAAGTCTACTTCTCACAGTGCTTTAGCATTTAAGACAGCTTGCCTAGACCTCTGTTATTCTTCCCATTTTCTTGAGTAAATGGATATTCGGATGATGGATGCCCACAAATGAATCAAAGAGGATCTACTTTCTGAATGCTCCTTAGGTCACCTGTGACATCTTCAGGCTTGCCAATGAGATTCCTTTGGGAGTGAATCATTTTAACTAGGAAAACTCATGCCTTTAATCCCAGCACTCTGGGAGGCTGAGGGGGGCAGATAAGGTCAGGAAATCAAGACCAGCCGGAGCTAGAGGGAAACCCATCTCTAAAAAATAGCCAGGCATTGTAGCAGGTGCCTGTAGTCCCAGCTACTCCGAAGGCTGAGGCAAGAGAATCACAAGAGCCCAGGAGTCTGAGGTTGCTGTGACCTACGATGCCACGGTACTATAACATGAGTGAGTGAGACTCTGTCTCAAAAAAAAAAAAATTGTTTTTAGTGCAACAAATTAAACATGGAGTGAATGTGTCTTTCACAGGGCCCCTCCATTTTTACAGGCCATAAGCATTTGTTTTTGTTTTTGTTTAATAAGGATACCAACCAGAGCATGCGTTTGCTATCACGGATTGGAGACCTGCAGTATTCAAATATCCCAACAGCCTATTTTGTTCTAAATCTTCTCTGAATTTGCCTTTGACTAAATGTGAACTCAATACAAAGGGATCAAAACCAAAATGAAACCTTTATGGTTTTGCATCACTCTTCCTTTTTCGCTTTTCCATCTCCTGCGTCACACTTTTCAGGCAGGCTAGGTTAGAAATACTAGCTTGAGTTCTGTTTGCCTCTCTTTTATCCCTTGTCGTTGGTCCTCAAAGTGCCTCATGACATTGAACTTTGGGCTTAGTCTCACTTCCCTATTGCCTCCATCTCACTTCTGATCTTTTAGATCATTGTTAACTGTGGGTTTACAGAAAAGCACTGGGCCAAATGCCTTACATTCGCACTTGCATGTAATTTTTTAAAAATAATTTTATTAAATCATAATTGTGTACATTGGTGCAATCATGGGGCACAATATGCTGACTTCATGTACAATCTGAAATAATTTGGTTGTACTGTTAAACTTAGCCTTCATGGCATTTTCTTAATCACTATATGAAGACATTGATATTCTACATTTAATAAGTTTCACCAGTACCCTGCTAAGATGCACCGTAGGTGTGATTCCACCAATTGCCCTCCCTCCACCCATCCTGCCCCGTCCCCTCCCCTCCCTTCCCTTTCCCTTTTCCCTGTCTTAATTTTTATAATAACCCTGAAAGGCCATTATTTCTATTTCTATAATTTGTTGTTATAACAATTACATGAAAATGTAGGCTGATTGGTCAAGCAACTTGTCTCAAGTCAGCTGGTGAAAAACACTGTATGATTCTGAGTGATGATAACAGGCCCCCGAGAGTCCTCCTGGCTCCTGGTCCTAAGCCTTCTATTGTGAGCAATGAGTTTTATCAACCCGGGAATCTCTTGCTTAGGAACTTCCTTTTGAGTTCAACTTTCTACTCAATCCAGCATTCCAGACCGTATGTCCATGGACTCCACTTTATATCTTATGACTTAGACCTCGGTTATTTGCTAATGCAAATCCTTTCCTCCAGCCCAGGCTGTCTCCTTTCTGGCGTGTCCCAATCCCCATTTCTGCTCTCATGTCTAATTCATGCCTTTCTGTCCTTCCACTGGTTCCCTGCTCAGACTGCTTCCTTCACACCACCAGTGGCCAAATGCTCACCCTATCCCAGAACATTCGTAAACAACATCCTTTATTCACGTTGTCTCCCTGCTATTTAGAGTAGTGATAGTGACTTTAGCAAATAGACCCCCAAAAGTGTAAAGTTGCAAATATGGTAGAAGCATACGTCTATGATTGGCAGGTGGCGTTTATATACACAGTGATTAAAGAACCCAAGTTCCTCCAAACACGTGGCTCCTCTATCCCTCAAAGAATTGTCCATCCTCAGACAGCAACATTAGCATCCCCTGGGAACTTCTCAGATGGAGGTGAAAATTATAAGGCTGCATTGGGGAGCTACCGAACCAGAACTTAGGATGATAAGGCCCAGAAGTCCATGCTCACAAGTGCTCCACATGATTCTGATGAACCCCAAAGTTTGAGAATCACTACTCAATCGCATTGCAGTCACCTATTGTGGAAATCAAAGGATACGTGCATGACACTCACCTGTTAACGCAGTGTCCTGAGAGATGCACGTGACTTCCATTCATGTTTATTGGCAAGTTCTAATCAAACGCCCATGGATGTGTGTGTTCCTGCCCTCCAAAATGCCCAAACCTTAGCAAAGGGGCATATGAAGTGTAGTCTGTGGCCCTCCTTGCAATAATATATGGAACGATATATAGAGCATTGTCCTCTTCAACCATCTTCCATCCCTGATTTTCACAAAGTCTTCTTTAGAATGCAGCCTGGCAGAAAGGTCTGTTTCTTTGCTTCTGTTAGCCTACTTCCTCACCACGAACATTTTTATTCCTTTTTCCTCCTCATTGTCATTTGATTTGCTTCATCATTTTACTTGGTTACAACTTGACACAAATTTCGTTCTCTATTCATTATGAAGCTGGCCACTGCAAACTTTCCATTTCAGGTTGCTGTAACATGTCAGCTTATTTTCTATTAGCATAAAGTGGCCCGGCTGATGGGCTTGTCATACAGAACTCGGGACATAATGACTAGCTGTTCCTCAAGCACAGTATGAACACTTCTAATTTGGAATTTCTCTCCTCCACGTATACCCTGCACTGAAATTCACTGGTACTCAATCCTGAGGATATCCATAGAGGGGAGACAATATATTTTAACCCACAGGGTTGGAGTAGATGAAGTGCAACATGCCTGTGTGCCCTAAGCCTGTGCAATTTAATAAGTCAAGTTCATTATCATAACTGGGCCCAGCCCCTGCAGAACATTAGAGAGTGGTGGCTATGGCCAGAGTGTTATGGAACCAGGTGTGCTATTTATCCCTCAGCATAAAGCAGTTTTCCATTTTCCCAAAGCAAGATTCAAAAAATTTATATTTGGGCAATTGTTTGTATAACTGTGAAGGATATAGATGAAATGATCAAATATCCATTCATGAAATTTAAACTATAAACATCCATAGATATTTAACTCATACATGGAATAATGCACTAGGTTAAAATGCTGCTTCTTTTTCCTTTCATAAAACAATTATATTAAAATGCTTCATAATTATCTTTGAGTCCAATTCCCTTGTCATGTCTAGCACTACTTTGGAATCATCCTATAGTTTTCCAGGATATTATCTTGACTTCTATCTACATTACCCACAATGCAGGCTTTATTCAACCTGTCTCTGAGCATGTTTTAAGTTTTAACTCATCCTTGAGAGTGCTTTTCTACAATGTAACAATGTATTATATTGCTTCTAAAATTAGTTACTATTTTTGAGCTTGCTAATAATTAAAACATTCATGTCATACCACCAAGACACTATGTAATACGGTGTACAACTGTGTGTTACTTTTTTCAGATAATTTTTTTTCCTTGAAAGGAACTTGAGAATATTCCGACCTAGAATTGATTGAACTTATTTTGGGTTAAAATCTTCTCCAATGGTGCCCTGATATTTCAAAACCACATACCAGACAGAATGCCCCAAGATATGAACAATTTTATAGGGATTAATTCATAAACAAACTCCCTCTATTACAAGGCATAAAAGCACAAGACAATATATGATCCGTGATTAAATCTGAGGAGTAATTTCTGAGATCTGTAGGAGGGCAGAATAAATTTTCTTCATTGAAGACGCATGAATTCATTTACTCTTACATCATCCTTGTGAGAGGGGCATTTATCTTCCTGTTTGTTATCAGGCTACAGAAACTCTGAACGTTTACAGTTACTGTGATAGCCACAAAAGGTCAAGTCCGGGTGTCAGGCCCAGGTTAGTCTCATGATCCTCCTCTCCGTGATAAGAGTGAAATCTTCATTCAAGCAACCTCTTTGTTTCCTTCCAAGGAAAGTGATTTTTTTCCTCCATCTGCCATTGGACATCAGAGTGGAGGGAAGATATTCATCTTTCTGGAAAATGAAACATACCAGAGCCTAGTCCCTTTCAAAGCACTCTTTCTAGGATCAGCTCATAAACATAATTGTCAGACCATGATTGTGTGTGTGTATGTGTTCTATCCCTCTGGAAAACTGTAACTAATATGGATTTTATTACCAGGAATGGTTCCAGAGGAACAGAATTCTAAAAGTGAATTTCCTTAATTTGTTTTAGGGTGAGAATTGGCTCTCTGATCTAATTAGATCTGAAAATGCTAAGGACTCTACTTCTAACAGTACAGAAAGTGTTGGTAATCCTCAGTCCGAGTTTTTATAGAGTTATACAAAATAAATGCATTCAATACTTTTCATTCACCACTTACAAGAGCCAGAGAGTTTAGTGATTCTATACATGAGACATTTCAACACTTGTGGTTAAGTCAAGGAATATAATAAAATTGATCAATTGCTTCTAATAATGCTGGAGAAAGTGATGAAGGGAAAAGATGAGCTCAGGACGACAAACTCTCGGTTCCAGAAACATGAATGGCCTGAAAGCTTCTAAGTGTGTCCAAAGAGATGGTTTTGTAGCCACAGGGTGGAAATTAGGGAAAACCAAACACAAGCTCTCATCATGCAATTGATTGTTTTACAAGGAAATGTGAACTCTCACCTTTGCCAGGAGCTACTGTTATAGTGACAGCAGTGACTGTGAAAGAAGTTGGGGTCTCGTAAGTTGGGGTAAGGACATGTGGGGAAGACCTAGATGAAGCTGGATATAGTGAGCTCCTAAATTCTGATGAGTCTTGTCTGTTGGGAGAGGGGCCTCCCTACCTCCGGGGCAGCAGCAGCCCCATGCACAGTGGCACCAAACTCTTCATCCCTGGCAGAGGGGACTCCTGCATTGCCTGGGGAAACAGTAATAGTCTCTCTACAGGCAGTTGGCAGGCAAGACGATGCTGATTCTCCCCTGGAACCACCCCAAATACCCCTTTTTCCTTCTAGACTTACAACTAGACTCATGTCTCAGCAAACCCCTAGAAATAAAATACAAAATATGACCCATGAGGAGGTGCACTACCCTCCAAAGGAACAACTTGAGTTTTCCATTTTATATAAGTAGAACTCTCAAGGATGTGTGTTCAATGAATGAGGGACAATAGTGGGAGAAACATAATGTTACATCAGGCCAATTTTGTTCATTTATTTATTTTTGCTTTTAAGTTTCAATAGATTTAGTGAGTGCAAGTGATTTTTTGAACTTTTTATAGCCGAAATTGTACAATGGTTAAGGAAGGGCTTCAGGTACTAAAGTGTACCTATCCCCGAATAGTGAGCATTGTACCTGATTCCTCACCTGTACCCACTTCTGAGTCTCCAAGGTCTATTATGCCACTCTGTGTGACCATGTATGCCCACGGTTTAACTCCCACTTACAAGAGCGTACACACTGTATTTGTTTAATTGTTCCTGAGATGCTTCACTTAGAATTACAGCTTCCAGCTCAACTTGAGTTGCTGTGAAGGACATTGTTTCATTCTTTTTTATAGCTAAGTAATATTTTGTGGTATATATAATCACCTTTTCTTTATTTGTTCATTGATTGATGGGCATTGAGATTGATTCTGTCTTTGCATTTATTAATTGTGCTATAATAAACATTCAAGTGCAGGTGTCTTTTTTTTAATAATTTTATTGAATCATAATTATGTACATTGGTGCAATCACAGGGCACGATTCATATACATTCAGAAATATTTTGATCGTACTGTTACAGATATCCTTCATGGAATTTCCTTGATCACTATATAAAGACATTAATATTCTACCTTTAATAAGTTTCGCCAGTACCCTACTAAGATGCACTGTAGGTGTGTTCCCACTAATTGCCCTCCCTCTACCCATCCTCCCCCCACCCATCCCCACCCATCCCCCGTTACCAGTAATACAGTGCGAAAAATTGGTAAGAAACCATAAAAAAAGATTGTGAAATTTACTCTTTTTTGTTTTCAATTATTGATGTGTAAAAAAATAAAATTATTTAAAAAAATGCTCATCATCTTTAATCATTAGAGAAATGCAAATCAAAACCACTTTGAGATATCATCTAACTCCAGTAAGATTAGCCCACATAACAAAATCCCAAAACTACAAATGTTGGCATGGATGCAGAGAGAAGGGAACACTTCTACATTGCTGGTGGGAATGCAAGTTAATACAACCTTTTGGAAAGAAGTTTGGAGAATCCTCAAGGAACTAAAAGTAGACCTACTGTTTAGTCCTGCAATTCCTCTACTAGGTATATACCCAGATAATCAAAAATCATTTTACAACAAAGATTTGCACCAGAATGTTTATTGCAACCCAATTCATAATTACCACGACATGGAAATAGCCCAAGTGCACATCAACCCATGAATAGATTCACAAACTGTGATATATGTATACCACAGAATACTATGCAACCATAAAAAGATGAAGATTTCAGATCTTTTAAGTTTACCTGGATGGACCTGGAACATGTTCTTCTTAGTAAAGTATCTCAAGAATGGGGGAAAATGTATCCAATGTACTCAATACTACTATGAAATCAATATATAATCACATACACATTCATATGAATGGTGAAACATAACTATAGTCCAGAAAGTAGAAGGAAGAAGAGAATGAGGGGAAAGGGAGAAGGAAGACGTGAGATGAGAGGGTATTTAGGGGGACCTCACCTCATGTGCATGATATGATGGTACATTTCAAAACTATTAAGAAAAGTGTGTCTTACCACAACAAATAAGTTAGGGAGGTGATGGATATGTCAATCAGTTCAATGTAAGCATTTCACATTGTATATCAGATTAGTACACTGAACCCCATAAATGCATCAATGTGCAGTTATGAATTAATAAAAACAAAAAAATAAAATAAAAGGCAAAAAGAAGGGCAGAGGGCAGAGGATATGTTAGGCCTAGGATGAGTAGAGGTGTGGGGGCAGGGTTCTCCTTTATGTCCCCACCCCACATTACATAATAATTCCCCTTCTTTACATAATAATGAAGAAGAAAATAATTTTTTATCTGCATTTTTCTTTTACAAACCAAGAAAAACAAAAACATGTTTTAAGTATTACATAATTAAGAAGCCCAAATAAAGTAAAAATAGAGTAATAGTAATGGTAAATTATAAATGAATTCAATGCTCTGGGTCAGAAATTATGAAACTCTTTTGATGCCAAGTGAAGCATATGGGCGCCTGCTGTGGTTTGATTGCTTTGCCCCCTCCAAAATTCTTGTGTTGGAAACTTAGTTCATCTCTTAGTTCTCTATTCTGTTCCATACATCTACCTCTCTGTTTTTGTACCAGTACCATGCTGTTTTCATTACTATCAATTTATAGTATGGTCTGAGGTTTGGTAGTGTGATTCCTCCTGCTTTGTTTTTATTTCTGGGTAGTCATGGCTATTTCAAGTTTTTTCCTGATTCCATGTAAACCTAGCTACTTACTGTTATTTGATCTTTGACAAGCCAATTAAAAACATTCAGTGGGGAAAAGATTCCCTATTTAACGAATGGTGCTGGGTGAACTGGCTGGTGACCAGTAGAAGACTGAAACTGGACCTATACTTCTCACCATTAACTAAGATAGACTTTCACTGGATTAAAGACTTAAACTTAAGACATGAAACTATAAAAATACTAGAAGAAAGTGCAGGGAAAACTCTTGAAGGAATTGACCTGGGTAAATATTTTATGAGGAGGACTCCTTGGGCAATTGAAGCAGCATCAAAAATACACTACTGGGACTTGATCAAACTAAAAAGCTTCTGCACAGCCAAGAACACAGTAAGTAAAGCAAGCAGACAGCCCTCAGAATGGGAGAAGATATTTGCAG
>CAUYON010053272.1:0-13132 GCA_963573935.1 Arctocebus calabarensis | reverse complement strand
ATAAAAATACTAGAAGAAGCTCGGCACCTGTGGCTCAACAGGCTAAGGCGCCAGGCACATACACCTGAGCTGGCGGGTTCGAATCCAGCCTGGACCCTCCAAACAACAATGGTGGCTGCAACCAAAAAATGGCTGGGCACTGTGGTGGGCACCTGTGGTCCCAGCTACTTGGGAGGCAGAGGCAAGAGACTCGCTTGACCCCAGGAATTGGAGGTTGCTGTGAGCTGTGATGGTATAGCACTCTGTCCAGGGTGACAGCTTGAGACTCTGTCTCAAAAAAAAAAAAAAATACTGAAAGAAAGTTCAGGGAGAGCACTTGAAGAAATTGACCTGGGTAAATATTTTATGAGGAAGACCCCCCCACCCCAGGCAATTAAAGCAACACCAAATATACATGACTGGGACCTGATCAAACTGAAAGTCTTCTGCACAGCCAAAAACACAGTAAGTAAAGCAAGCACACAGTCCTCAGAATGGGAGAAGTACTTGCAGATTATGTCTCCGACAAAGTTTTAATAACAAGAATCCACAGAGAACTCAATATATTAGCAAGAAAAGAACAAGTGATCCCATCTCAGGGTGGGCAAGGGACTTGAAGAGAAACTTCCCTGAAGAAGACAGGCACATCCCCTACTGACATATGAAAAAATACTCATCATCCTTAATCATCAGAGAAATGTAAATCAAAACTACTTTGAGATATCATCTAACTCCAGTAAGATTAGCCCACATCTCAAAATCCCAAAACTATAGATGTTGTCATGGATGTAGAGAAAAGGGAACACTGCTGCACTGCTTGTGGGAATGCAAACTAATACGTTCCTTTTGGAAAGATGTTTGGAGAACACATATGGATCTAAAAATAGACCTGCTGTTTGGTCCTACAATTCCTCTATTAGGTATATTTCCAGAAGACCAAAAATCACATTATAAGAAAGATATTTTTACCAGAATGTTTATTGCAGCCCAATTCATAATTGCTAAGTTATGGAAGAAGCCCAAGTGACCACTGACCCATGAATGGATTAATAAATTGTGGTATATGTACACCATGGAATATTATGCAGCCTTAAAGAAAGATGGAGACCTTACCTCTTTCATGTTTACATGGATGAAGCTGGAATATGTTCTTCTTAGCAAAGTATTTCAAGAATAGAAGAAAAAGTATCCAATGTACTCAGCCATACTATGAAACCAATTTATAGCTTTCGTATGAAAGCTATAACCTAATTATAGCCCAAGAATATGAGGGGAAGGGGAGACGGAAGGGAGGGGAGGGGGTAAGATGGTTGGAGGGAGGGTAATCAGTGGGACCACCCCTACATTGCATCTTACAAGGGTACATGTGAAATTTGGTAAATGTAGAATATAAATGTCTTAGCACTGTAACAAAGAAAATGCCATGAAGGCTATGTTAACCAGTTTGATGAAAATATTTCAAATTGTATATAAAACCAGCTCATTGTACTCTATGATTACATTGATGTACACAGCTATGATTTAATAAAAAAAAAAAAGAAGTCAGCATCTCAAAGAGATATCTATATTCCCATGTTTATTGTAGCACTATTCACAATAGCAAAACTATGGAATCAGCCTACATGCCTATCAACTGATGAATAATAAAAATGTATACGGATATAATGAAATGTTATTCATCTATAAAGAAACTAAATACTGTCATTCACAGCAACATGGTTGGAACTGAGGGACATTATGTTAAGTGAAATAAGCCAGACACAGAAAGACAAATATCACATGTTCTTATGCATTTGTGAGAACTAAAAATGTGGAGAGTAGAATGATGGTTATCAGAGGCTGGGCAGGGTGGAAAAGGATGAAGAGTTATTGCTTAATGGGTATAAAACTATAGTTAGATAGAAGAAATAAATTCTAGTGTTCATTAGCACAGTAGGATGACTACAGTTTACAATATATTTCAAAATAACTACAAGATGTGAAATATTTCTTACACAAAAAAGATATATTTTTAAGTGGCAGATATTCTAATTACTCTGATTTGATCATTACATACTGTATGCTTGCATCAGAATATCACATGTAACCCATCTTATAGTATAATAATATATATAAGTATAATATACATACTTTTATATATACTAGTAGTATATATAAGTATAATATAAGTATACATCTTATACTTATTATGTATCAATAAAAAATGAAAAAGAAGATGATTTGAGACAACATGAAAGGGAGAGTATGGAGATAAGCCGGGACATTTTTGTTAGCTACTAAAGGTGAGATTACATCAATTTAAACTAAATTATAATAAATATAAGATGTTAAAAGTAATCCCTGTGGTAACCACAGACATATAAAATACACATAGAGGAAATGAAAAAGGAATCAAAATGGCTCACTAAGAAAAAAAATCAACTAACCAAAAAATTAAGACAGTAAAAAAGGAACAGGGAATAAACTGTAAGTAAACGGCAAAATGATGAAAATAATTCCCTCTTTATCATTAATTACTTTAAATGTAAATAGAATAAACTAGTAAAAAGGCAGATATTGTAATAAGGGATATTTTTAAATAACCAAACTGTATGTTCCCTACAAGATACAAATAGATTGAAAGTTTTTTTCCTTCACTTACTCTGTGTTAAGCCAGGAAGGTCTATGGCAACTATCTATCCGAAGTACCATCTGTATTCTCCCTGGCCCCCAGATGGCTGTAGGATGCACCATGAGACATATAAGACAGAAGCCAGTCCTTTGTACAACCTTTGGAAAAGATGCCTGATCAAACTTCTTCCATTCCCAAGGAGAAATTGAGAGTATTTTTCATTCACTCACTCTGTTTTTAGGTGGAGAAAGAACCTATGTTAACTGCCAGCCAACTATTGTCTTTTGCTCTGGTGGCAAAAGCTTATCCATTTCCCTTTCAACATTTTTGAAAAATCCCCTTTACCTATCTTCTTCCTCACCTTGAGGAGTTCCAAATTAGGTGAAACAATGGGAAAGACTTTTACACAGTCCCTCAGCAATCCTCAGTCTGGTCAAAACAAATTAACACAGTTTATTTAAAACAAGGTCTGCTGTGCTCCTTCCAGAACCAGGAGCCCCCACCTGCAACACAGACTACTGTCTTCAAGACTGTGACTAAGGCAGGGAGGAGGGTGGGATACAGGTAAATAAAAACGCCATAGAATATGTTCACCCCTGTCAGTGGAAGAGAACCAAAACTCTGTACAATTATTTAAAGAGGTTTTATTCTAAGCTTGAATACGTGCAACCATCGCCCTGAATGCCACACCCAAGAAGCCTTGAGTAAGTGGTCTTCCGCTGATTGGATTATAGTTTGGTTTTGTACATTTCAGGGGGGGACAGGAATTCCATGTAAAGTCATAAATCAATACATTCAGGTGTACATTGTTTTGGCCCCAAATGGCAGCCATCTCAAAGTGGGGAATTACAGGAGATAGACAGGATTAAAAATTCTTTGATTTTAAAATAGTTAAAGAAGTGGGGTTTGAGGATATGTTAAGGAAGTCTATTAATCAGAGACAAGCCACGGGACTCAATTAATCTATTAAATTGAAGACCTGCAGGTATAGTTTAAGCTTTCTCTTGCATAACTTTAGGCCTATTAATGAGTTATAAAGCCATCACCAAGAAGGGAAGGGAGCATGAGGACGTACATCTGGCTTCCCTTCTCTTGCCAGCAATTCAGCCTTACAGTATTTCTGGGGTCCTCTTGGCCAAGAGTACATCCATTCGGTCAGCTAGGAAGCTTAAGATTTTATTTTAGTTCAAACAATCTTCTAGTCAGCCTATTTTCTTGGTTAACTGTTTGCTTGGTTGCTATAAACCTTTGATTTTTTTCCAGAGTTCTGACACAGTTTTTGCCTTTTTGCTGTTGTTTCTGTGGAAGAGCAGGTGCTTGGATTTCCTTAATCTGCCATAATTGCCTTTATGTAAAAAATTTTTAAATGCAAGAATTTGTACAATGCTGTAGGAAAGAAAGGACCTAATGTAAACAAAAGTCTATATTCGCCACACCTTTTAAAGTCTCTTCTATTTTTGTAAATAGAAATAAATATTTGTTTATAACTACATGACACTTTGGGTTCATGTGTTTTAGAATATAATTTCCTATTAAAATTTCTTTATGTTGATATGTTCTATATACTTATTTTCAGTGGCTATATGGCACTTTTAATTATATAGTATTCATTTTAGTATCCATAGTTGTCTTTTTTAATTTAAAAATATGAAAGAGGTACAAATGTTTTAGGTTACCAGTGTTGCTTTTGTAATGTTTCAGTCCTGGTTATAGGTGTACCAACCCATCCAAGGAGTGTTCATGCGTGCACCAGGCAGGTTTCTTCTCTGGCCTTCCTCTCTCCTTCCCTGAAGTTGATTTCCACTGAATTTTACTTCCCTTTGTGCACATGTATGCTCATCAGTATGTTTCAATTTAATAAACAGTGAAAATATGTGGTGTTTGTTTTTATACTCTTGAGACACTTAGGAGAACTGTCTCCAGTTCCATCCTGATTGTTACTAAATATATTAATTCAACTTTTACGGATGAGTAGTCCTCTTTTTATGACTGATAGTACATATACCACATTTTATTAATCCACTCATTATTTGATGGGCACTTGAGTTGATTCCACATCTTTGCAATTGTAAATTGTGCTGCAATAAACATTCATATGCAGGTGTCTTTATAATAAAATGACTTATTTTCCTTTGGGTAAATACCCAGTAGAGGTTTGCTACATTAAATGGTAGGTGTACTTTTAGTTCTCTGAGGACTCTCCATACCATTTTCCATAGAGGTTGTATTAATTTGCAGTTCCACCAACAATGTATAAGCATTCCTTTCTCTCTCTCTGCTTTCACATCTATTGTTTTTTTGTTGCTGTTTGTTTGTTTGTTTTTGTTTTGGGGTTTTTGCAGCTTTTGGCTGGGACTGGGTTTGAACTCACCACCTCCAGTATATGGGACCTGTGCCCTACTCCTTTGAGCCACAGGCGCCACCCACACCTATATCTAGTGTTTTAGGACTTTTCAATAAATAAAAGCCTCTAACTAGGATAATATGATATCTCACGGTGATTTTAATTTGTATTTTCCTGATGATTAGGGTTAGTGAGCATTTTTTTCAAATGTTGATGGGTCTGTCTTCCTTTGAAAAGGTTCTGTTCATGTCTTTTGCCCTATTCTCTTTTTTTTAACAGAAAGTCAGAGATGCTTCATTTTTACTTCTAATTCCATAGTCTAAGTATAGCAGAGTCATAAAAATGGAATCCCACTTAGTCTGATTCACATAAATACTAACGTTTCATCCTGTTTTCAAAGTCCAAGAATGAAAACTTGCAATTAAACACTAAAGCAAGCCACATGTTTAGGTAATATTTCTTTAAAAGTCTTTAAAAATATGATACAGGACTGAAGTTTTCAGTGACATATATTTAACACATATTCTGAAATCTGATAGGTCACATCAGTCCTCAATTAATTTTTATTAATTAAAAACAAAACACTAACTGAGCTTTATACTTTTTCTATGACACTATAGCTTTCTTTCACCTCATTTTAATGTGGTGCCGTTTTCAGTATTCTTCCAGAAATCTTTCATCAGTAGCTCTCTGTCTGATCTGAGGTCTTATCAGATCAGTTTTAATTGGACTGAGTGTCACCTTCAAATTTAATGTCTTCACTTGTCCCATTGACCTCATTCTTAGTGTCACTTTCCTTCTGTTCAATGTTTGTGTCTTCACTCTGTTTTTCTCCATGACTGGACTTCACATTACTTTTTTTTTATCATCAAAAAGGCCCCTTTTTCTTCTCCTTGGATTTTCAATCTTGTCCTCTGTCCCGACTTTTGTTCCTTTGTTTATATGATCTTCAATCCTGGCTTTTTGATCTTCTTCTATCTCGACTTCGAGATCTATGCTTTCTGATCTGTCATGCCTTCTGCTTCTCCATCGATCCCTACTTCTGCCTCGCCTTCTTTCTCTACTTCATGACCTTTTGTGGTCTGGAGACCGACTACATCTTCAGTTTGAAGTTCAGCTTGAGTGCCTACTTTGTGAATGACTTCTCTTTCTTCTTTCTCTGTCTCGAGACCTTTCTTTTTCTCTTTCTTCCTCTACCCTTTGTCTTTTCCTTTCCCATTCTTCCCTTTCTCTCTCAGGCTCTTTTTCTCTTTCTTGTCTTTTTTGCTTCTCTTTTTTTAGACGTTCATCATGATCAGGTTCTTCAGTTCTTTTTCTTAAATTTTCTTTTAATTCTTCTGCAGCAGCTTTAATCTTGGCATAGCCCATTTGTTGTTTTCCCATCAAATGGTCATCTACCCTAGATTGGGCATCTCCTACTATCAAAAAGGCTCCACACACTTCACAAACTTCCATTTGCTTTTCTTGGGCAGCAAAACTTTCAATTGTCGAGTTTGTAGACCTAAGCAATTCTCTCTCTTTTTTAACTGTTCAACTAATTTCATCATCCCCTGGGCCTCCTCTGCCTTTCCTTCGGATCCTAATTCTTCAATCTGCTGCAGAAACACATAGGTTTTGTCTGTTAAAACCTGAATTTTTTCTTCATTTTTGCCTGTTGGGCCAGCTGCCCCAGAGGACTGCTGGTTTTGAGATAAGGCCAAACGAGAGTGGCCTCGTCTAATTTTACGGTCTGCTTCCGCAAGAAAGCTCTTTAAGTATTGCAAAAAATCTCTCTCATAGCCAACTTTCATGTAACAAGAACTCTTCTCATACTGTTTTCGTAAGTTTTCATTTTGAATTTTTTCACATGGGCCAAGATCAGAACGCATATTTGTGAACAATTCCTTAGGACGAAAACTACAGAGATATTTACAACGCTCTGGTGGTCCCACCGCACCATGCTGCACTTCTCTTCTGAGGCAAATTTTCATTCCCAGCCCATCAACTCATCCAGCAACTGTGCGGCCGAATCATGGTGCTTCCCTCCGGCAGCTGTTCCCACCAGCCCTGGCACCCACCAACTAAAATGCTGGTAACACCGTCGCCAACCCTCCACCCCCAACCCCGCCATTGGCCCGCTCTAAGGCCGAAAAGCCTTCTCTACAGAGGAGCCGATAAGACCTTTTGACCTATTCTTAATGTTTCTTTTTTCCTTGCTGTTTTGCTTGAATTCTTTGTAAATTCTGGTGATAGCCCTTTATCACATGTACAGCTTACAAATATTTCCTCCCATTCTTTAGGTTATCTATTGGCTCCGTTGATTTTTTTCTTAGTTTCAGTTATAAAAGAACCCCTCACCCAGGGGGTGTGCTATAAACCCTGGCTTTGTGCACAGTAGGTGAGATTCCACCAAATGACTTCCCTCCTTCTGCCAATCATCCTACCCCTTCTTCTCCTCCCTTCCCCACTAAACTATATTTGTGTTTTATTGTTCAGATGAGATGTATTGTTTATATATTGGTTTCATATTAGTATTGAGTACATTGGATATTTATTTTTCCATTCTTGAAACATTTTACCAAGAAGAATGTATCAGCTCCATCCAGGTAAACATAAAAGATATAAAGTCTCCATCTTTTTATGGCAGAATAGCATTCCATGGTATACATATACCACAGTTTGTTGATCCCTTAAAGGAATTTCCATTGCCATACATTCTATTTGATTTTCTTTAATATGTTGCTCTCCGTAGTGAATTCTTCATTCATTTACTGAATTGTTTTTCTGATGTCTTTGAGTTGCTTTTTCACTTTCTCTTGTATTGCATTGAGATTCCTTACAATCCATATTTAGATTTATCTGTCATTTTAGTATTTCCTTTTCTTTAATTAAGTTATATGTACATAGATCATGAATACATTTATGCTTTTGTGAGATTCAATGTGTTGATTATGTGTATAAGAGTACAAACATCCTACTAATTAACATATCTTTCTCCTCATTTACTTAATCACAGTGTTAAGACATTTGTGTTCAATACTTGATAAATTTGACTTGTACCCTTGCAATATTTTCATTTTAGTTGTTATCCATTGCTAGAGAGCTGATGTTCCCTTTGGTGGGAGTGTCCTTTCACTGTGGTAATTAATATCTCCAGAGTTCTTTTGCTGATTTTTCTTATCTGGGGCAGCTGTCATTTCTTATTTTTATATTTTCTTTTGTTTCAATGGGGCTTACTCCCCTCACTCATAAAGTAAAATCTGTATCATCTGTTGAATAAGAACCTTTGGGTTTGTTTGTGGATGCTTTGATTACAATCTAGATTCTGCATGGATGCCTTTGGTTATAGATATCCTTAGTGTGGTGGTTTCCACAGTTGCTATTTTTTTTGTAGGCTATAGCAGGGGTGAGCTATGTATGGGCAAATTCCTTTTCTCTCTTTTAAAAGGAAGAATGGAGATCTTTTTAACCCTTTCTCTTTTTCCAACTCTGGGATCTTTTTTTTTTTTTCCTGAGACATAGCCTCAATAGCCTATCACCGTGGGTAGAGTGCTCTGACGTCACAGCTCATAGCAACCTCCAACTGCTGGGCTTAGGCGATTCTCTTGGCTCAGCCTCCCAAGTAGCTAGGATTACGTGAGTCCACCACAATGCCTGGCTATTTTTTGGTTGTAGTTGTCATTGTTGTTCAGCAGGCCTGGGCTGGATTCAAACCCACCAGCTCTGGTGTATGTGGCTGGCGCCTTAGTGACTTGAGCACCAGGCACCAAGCCAGCTCTGGGGTCTTATTAACAAGTGTGAATTGTATTTTTATGCCCAGTTTAATTACTGAGATAGAGGCAGCACTTGTGGGCAAGGATCAACCACACCCTATGTGATTGAGTCAGTATATGTTGTAAGGGGCTATACAAATTGACCTCCCTGTCAGTAGGTGATACTTGCCAGCACACCAGAACAAACAAGCTGAAATTTTATTCTGAGGTGTTGTGACTGGCTCTAGCCCCATGGGAATGCCCCTGGCTATGGGTGGAGGTCTGGAACTTCCAGGTGACTTCTTATTCTCTGCCATTATAGAATCTGGTAGGGGAGTAAGACTGGGCTGGGATGGCTTGAATGAGCTTACCCTTAAGCATTACAAAAGCTGATGTAACTGTTGCAGCAGTGGTCAAAGATCCACTCCCAGGCTTCTGGGGAAAGCCTCAGGGAGAGGCTAAGCTGGCCACAACCTGTCAGAAAGTCTGCTTGTGTAGGTGGGTCATTTGAAATTCACAATCTGGCTATTTTGAACTGGATTTGCTCTTCTCCTCCTCCCCAACTCTAGTCTCCCTCTAGAATCTGCCAGCAAGCAGGATTTCAAACTAGCTGAGTTCCCTTAGGATGGTACTGGAGCTTAGGGGCTTTACTGTCTAGGATCCCACCCTGGGTTGACATTACAGCCCTCTCATAGGAGGAGGTTTGCTCTGTGAGTACACAGCTGGGACCCACACTACACTCTCCTCCCAGTCTTCTCACATGGACTGTGCTGAGATTAGTTCACAAATCTCCCTTCCATGTCCCCAAGCAACACAATGGAGGCCTGAGGTTATGGGATCTGGCCTACAAGCCTGTCACCGGGTCTCCAAAGATCTATCCCTTAATCATTACAGGGAGAAGGGTCCTCATCCCGAGGTGCCTATAGGGTGCTCGAGCAGGTTTGATATTCCTCTGCTGTATACCCTGCTCTGAGGGAGCAGCTAGGCAAGCAGCACCAGGGAGGCTCAGTGAGCAGGGTGCTCACTGTCCACACACCTCTTAGTATTCCACAGGTCTTTAATATGAAAAGTTTGAGCCCCTGTCTCCATGAAAACCCCAGTGTGGTGTATGCACCAACAGGGAGAGCAGCAGCCCCTGAGAACCTTGGCTCAAGTTTCTCTCTTAGCAGTAGCCAGTGGGAAAGGGGGAGGGGAGGAAAAGAGTCTGTATGGAGGAAAGCTAATGCTATAGTCTTGTCTATCCCTTTCTTGGAAGTCAGCCTGCCTAGAATGTCCAAGCTCTGAGGCCACACAAATCCCCTGGAGCCCTCTAGCTCTTTGTGGCTCCACAGAGTGCAGAAATGCCTGTGTAGGAATAAGCAGTATGAAAACTGGGGGCTGAAGTCCTTTAAGAAGGACAAAGGTGCACAGTGAGTAGAGAAGGAATATAGCATCTGCTCTTTCATCTTGAGTCTGTGGTGACAGGAAGCACCCCATTGGGAGCTGACAGGCTGGTGCTTTGTGTTCAGAAAGACCTCCCAATGCTCTAGTAGCATTAGCTTTGGGGCTTGTGAGGAGTTCAGAGGACAGCTTACTGCCAGAGATGTTAGAAAGAGAGAAATAAACCACCCCACTTACCCTTGTTACTGGACACCAATCCTTGCAGGGGTTGTCTTCTGCCCATATCTTGTTCCTCTTGTTCTGCTCCAGAGCTTCTTCCTATGGAATCTCTCATAGATTGTGGCACTTTTCTTGGAATTACACCCAATCTATGTTTGTTTGGTTTTTTCTTCTTTTTCATGTAAAACTTTTCCTTCTTTCTGAGATGATCTGGCAGTTGATGTCAATGTCAGCCATCTTGTGTCTTTCCTTTATCTGAAAACCTCTCCTTTCCCCTTTCCTTTATCTGAAACCTCTTTCCCTCCCAGATGGTCCAGTAAGCAATGTCTCTCATGAACCATCTTTTTACCTTTTAATTATAATAGCTTTTTATATTAATGTGCTATATTCAAATTAGTCATTTTCTTGTTGTTAATCATTTTTCTTTCATCAAATTAAATAGTCCTATTATGGGCATTTTTGAGTACATTTTTCTACTGTGAATAATATTTTTAAATATACTTTTTTGAACACTTTTATAAAAGGGATTTTTGCCTGACAAATGCAATTAGTGTAACCTGATGCTTTGTACTCTCAATGAATCCCCAACAATAAAAATAAATAAATAAATAAATAAATAAAAACTTTTTAAAGAATATTTATTTTTAAGTAGGATAAATGATCATTGGATTTAAGTGGTTTTATAGTTTCTTTTTCTCATTTTTGATAATATGTGAAAAAGCATATTTCCTGATAAAATCTGGACTGGTTGCCCCTAGCAATACACACCTATTATATACTTTATATATTATTAGTGTTTAAATATCTTGAGGGCAAAGTAACATACTCCAAATCTTTGATTTTTGTAGTGCCTACACAGTAACTAATTTGGTTCACAAATACATCAACTATCTTACTGAAGTTGGTGTATAGCAATATGTTGGTCTGATATGTTGGTCTATAGCAAATTATTTAAATGTTTTTGTTGCCAATATACTCCATACACATTTTACAAGGCATATAAGTGAAAAAGAAAAGATAAACTTTAAAGATTACTAATTCTACCACCTTAATAGAACTATTGATATTTTTCTCTGTAGGAAGTAGTCCTAATTCTTTTGAGTAATCCACAAGCTGGCTACGAATTAGAGATATTAATTTACGATGTGTTTTTATGTTCTCTTACCAAAGCTTTGTGTCTCTTATATCTTTTGCTTATTCTAGGTTGTTATCCTGCTACCAGAGGAGAGGCCCTTATCAGTGGATATGACATTTCAAAGGACACAAGTGAAATTCGAAAAATCTTGGGCTATTGCCCACAGTATGACTTATTGTTTGACAACTTAACACTATCAGAACACCTTTTTTTCTACTCTGTGGTGAGTCATTAATATGTTTTATAAAATTATACAGTAAATTTGACCTTTTTTTAATATACATAACTATGAATTTTAACCAACACCACAATCAGCATACAGAACAGTTTCATCATCCCAAAATGCTCCCTAATGCTATTCCTTTGTTGTTATCCCTCTTCTCCCTGACCTGAGAACTATTGGTATGTCTTTAGATACAAGTTTTATCTATTTCAGATGTCATATAGGACTCACATACTATGTAATGTTTTTAGATTTGTTTCTTTTACTGAGCAAATGACTTTGAAATTCATTCATGCTGCTGCATGTGTGGGTAGCTTGTCCCTTGTACTTGCTGAGTATCATTTTATGTTTGGATGACCACAGCACAGGAATTTAAGAACATTTGAGTTGTTTCTAGTTTCTGGTGATTATAAACAAACCTGCTCTGAACTTCTTGTGCAGTTTTTTGATATCAAACATGAAGTTTTATTGCTCTCAGAATAGGACTACTGGATCATGTGGTAAGTATTTACTTTTATAAGAAGCTACCAAACTATTTTCTATAGTAACTATCCCAATTAAGAATGCCAGTTAAGAACCCCAGTTGCTTCATATCCTTGCTAACATTTTGTATTGTTAATACTTTAAAAAAAAATTAATAGTAGATTTTTAGTGGTATCTAATTGGGGTTTTAATTTGCATTTCTGGAGTAGCTAAAAATGTTGAACATCACTCAGGTGCTTATTTGCCATTCTTATTGTCACTTCAATGTAATATTTATTCAAGCTCTTTGTTCATCTTTTATTTGAGTTTTTTCTTTCCTTACTATTGAATTTTGAGAAATTTGATTTTCTGGATATATGTTCTTTGTTGAAAATGTGATTTGAAAATATTTTCCCTAATGTATAGCTTGTCTTTTCATTTTCGTGACAGTATCTTGCAGAGCAAATGTTTCGAAATTCAATCTTACATTTTTCTTTTTTTATTTAAAATAAATATGAGGTTAAAATTTTTTATTTTTTTTATAATATTTTATTTTATTTTATTGAATCATAGCTGTGTACAAGAGTTCAACCATGGGGTACAGTGTGGGGGCTTCACATGCAATCTGAGATATCTTATCAACCTGATTGACATACCGTTCATATTTTCTCGTTTACTATATGAAAACATTTTTGATCCGTATTTAGAAGTTTTCTCCTGACCCTTCAAATATGTACCACCCAGGTGATCTCACCCTTTGTCCCAACTCCCCCCACCCTCCCTCTCCCCTTCCCTCCCTTTCCCCTTTCCCCGTCTTCCTCTGCAATAAATGGGTTGTAGCCTTCACTTGAACGACAAAGAATTTGTCTCATATTAGGGGTGTATACATTGGATACTTTTTCTTCCATTCTAGAGATATTCTGCTAAGGAGAACATGTTCCAGCTCCATCCATGTAAATATGAAAGAGGAAAAGTCACCCTCTTTCTTTAAGGCTGCATAATATTCCATGGTATACATGTACCACAGTTTATTAATCCATTCGTGTAT
>CAUYON010053271.1:0-30565 GCA_963573935.1 Arctocebus calabarensis | reverse complement strand
TTGTGGACATGTTTAAATATCAAATTAGTAATTTTACTTGTAGGAGAGCACATTAAAGGACAGTTATAAGAACTAAAGGTTGGACTTGGCACATGTGCTCAGTGGTTAGCGCACCAGCCACATGCACTGGGGCTAGTGGGTTCACACACAGCCAGGGCCTGCTAAACGACAACACTAAGAACAACAATAAAAATAGCTGGGTGTTGTGGTGGGTGCTTGTAGTCCCAGCTACTTGACAGGCTGAGGCTAGAGAATTGCTTAAGCTCAAGAGTTTGAGGTTGCTGTGAGCTGTGATGCCATGGCATTGTACTGAGGGCGACATAATGAAACTGTCTTAAAAAAAAAAAAAAAAATTAAAGTTTGATTTCACTCAAGTTAATTTTTTTTTTTTTTTTTTGAAACAGAGCCTCAAGCTGTCGCCCTGAGTAGAGTGTCAGCTCACAGCAACCTCCAATTCCTGGGCTCAAGCGAGTCTCCTGCCTCTGCCTCCCAAGTAGCTGGGACTACAGGCGCCCGCCACAACACCCGGCCATTTTTGTTTGGGTTGCAGCTGTCATTGTTGGTTGGCGGGCCCAGGCTGGATTCGAACCTGCCAGCTCAGGTTTACATGGCTGGCGCCTTAGCCTGCTGAGCCACAGGTGCCGAGCCAAGTTAATTTCTTTTTTAAGGGCAGGATATTAAAATACCTGTTTTTGAAGACAAGACAGTTAATTCTGCTTTCTATTTTTTAAATATATTTTATTTATGAAAGAATGAAGTTTCCTAATATGCTTGAGGTGGTTTAGTTCCAAAGTCTAACTCTTGGATTTTTAATATTTTATTGTAAAATTGTGTATTTCTGACATAGTTAATTATGTTTTTAAAGGACCCATTAGTGGTGGAACTTTCAAGCCCTGGACCACTGACCTCGGCCTTGTTCCTGTTTCTTCACAGCATGGAGACTGGAAAAGGACCACTTTCTCCTACAGTTCTTTTTAATCAGCTTTGTCAGAAGTAGGTGCATCTATGTTTGCAATATAAAAATCATGATTTACAAAATAGTTATATATTCATCACTTGAGTTTCATTCTTAGCGTGACTTTGCTATTACTGTCCAAAGTATTGAGAGAGAATTGGCATGTCTTAGTTGCAGCTCTGTGCTTTATGAAGCTAGATTTATTAATTTTTCTAAAGAATGATTGTTTATCCCCATTCCACATTTAAGGAATTAAATAGCTCACCTAGTCTCAGCTTGACAAAGCTAGGAATCAAGTAGAGGTCTGTCCCAACCTAGAAGCCCAGGATGTAATACTTTGAAGTAAGAAAAATCATGAAATTATAAAATCTCAGCTCAGCGCCCTTAGCACAGTGGTTATGGTGGCAGCCACGTGCACCGAGGCTGGTGTGTTTGAACTCAGCCCCGGCCAGCTAAATAATAGCTGGGCATTGTGGAGGATGCCTATAGTCGCAGCTACTTGGGAGGCTGAGGCAAGAGAATTCCCTAAGCCCAAGAGTTTGAGATTGCTAAGAGCTGTGACACCACAGCATTCTACTGAGGGTGACATAATGAGACTCTGTCTCAAACAAAAAATTATACAATCTAAACAGGATTCTTAAGAGATACTCTAATTGAGGTACTTTATTTGTAATGTGCTTTGGAGCAAATAGTTTAAGTGAATTTCTCAAGGTGTTGCTGTGTATTTAAAAACAAAATAGCTTATGGGCCTATAACTAAACACATATCATAGAGGATCTAACTTTAATGCATTCATTTGTTTCCTCTAAAAAATGAGCTTGCTTTGCACCAGGTACTTGCTAGAATCCAGGAGTACACAATATATAATGTATTAAAGAACACTATTCTCACAGAACTCACAAACAACTTCACAATTGCTGAAATATGTAGAAGGAAAAATTCTTTAAATATGAACTTGCATTTTTATATCTATAGACTCTAAAATCTCATTTCAATTTAACTAGTATCTGTGTCATGATTTTTTTAAATGTAGTCTAAAATAGAGATGGTTTAGGGCATTTCATTTGTTTGGCAGATGCTGTTTCTTCCAAGCCTGAAGATCAAAAAACCTGTAGTAAGTCTGAAACATGAGTGCCTCATAGAGTTAAAAAGTTTTTAGGGCATTATATGCTTTAGAAATTTACTTTTGGAAGAGTTAGAAACAACTTTGTTTTGTATCATTTTCTTCCTGGTTTTATAAAGACTTATAAATTTCTTCAAAATATAATTGGCACTCAAACATAAAAATTCAAACTCTATCCTCCTTAGAAGTATTAAGAGGGATTATGCATAAAGAAATACATGCAAATTGTTGCAATTTTCTATGTGAGTACATGTGGATATGACTTAGTTTGTGTTTCATTCTTGTGGGAGTACATCTATAGGATAAAATCTTTTAAGTGTACTAACTGGACCAAATGTTATTTAAAAGATTTTAAAATTGTGGGGTTTTTGTTTGTTTGTTTGTTTGTTTTGTTTGTTTTTGAGACAGACTCTCACTCTGTAGCCTTGGGTAGAGTGCCTTGGTGTCACCCTAGCTCACAGCAACCTCAAACTTGTGGGCTTGAACAATCCTCCTGCCTCAGCCTCCCAAGTAGGTGGGACTACAGGCATCCCCACCACTCTGCCCAGCTAGTTTTTCTGGTTTTAGTAGAGACAAAGTCTCACTCTTGCCCAGGCTTGTCTCCAACTCCTGTGGTAAAGCAAACTATCTCCCTCAGCTTCCCAGAGTGCTAGGATTTACAGGCATGAGTCAGCCTAGGCGTCTTTTTATTGTTTACTTTTAAGAGGTATATATTAAAAGTAATTTTAAAAAACAGATACAGATTTAAGCCATATATATTTGAGCTTATTTCTGAACTCTGTGCTGTTGCATTGGTTTGTGCCTTTACCCCAAGTTCTGTACTGTTGTGATTACTGCAGTTATTTATAGGCAGTCTTACAATCGGATAGTGAGTCTTCAAATTTTAGTCTTCATTCTCAAACTGTTCTAAGTGTTTTGTCTTTTTTATATGAATTTTAGGATCAGGTTGCCAATTGAAATTATGTTGATTGTGTAGATCAATTTGAAGAGAATTGATATTTTGAGGTGCTGAATCTCTATAAATGATTATTTCTTTTATGTTAACTATGTTTTTTTTTTTCCCTCATCAGGGTTTTGTGGTTTTCAGCATACAAAATCTACATCTGTTTTTAGATTTATTTTAAGAATTTCATGTTTTTAATGCAACTCATTATGAATTATACTTTAAAAAATTCAATTTCCAGTTGTGCATTGGCAACATATACAGCTGATTTTGTATATTGCCTTTGTTTTTTGCTACCTTGATCAACACACTAGTTTCTGTAGCTTGATCTAGATTCTTTGGCATTTCCTATGTAGACGATGTCATTGACAAATGAAGGTTTTTTTCATTTTCAGTCTGTATCCTTTTATATCTTTATATCATTGGACTGACATTAGATCTTTTTATAAGCCTTACTAGATTGATCTGAAGGCTCATTTAGAGTAGACTGGTTTGTCCTCCCTGTTGTCTCCTCCTCCTGCTTTCCTGTTTCTTCATCCCTCCTCTGCCACTTCCATCACCTCTCTTCCACATACCCCTTCCTCTCTGCCTGGTAACGTTAAATCTTACAGTAGCCTCACCATAGTCCTTCAGGCTGGCCTTACCGATCCGGGTCTTTTACTGGTGTATGGTTACAGTGCAGCCTGGGTTGGGGGATATAATCATCTGTGGAAGGCGCCTCAGCATCAGGTCCCTGGGCTGTCTCTGTTCTTTTGTAGCTTTAGACAGCCTTAGCTTTCAGGCTCTTGGTGAGGCCGACCACCCTGGTGTAAGCCAGGCTCCAGCCCTTGTCTGAGGTGAGGCACTTTTAGTCCTTTTCTCTTCAGAGCTGAGGTCTTTTGGGCCCCATAAGTTTGCTCTTCTTTGTCCAATGTGTGTTTGTGTTTCATTTGTGTTCTACGGGGCTTACTTTGTATTGAATCCCAGGTATGCCTATTTTGGTTTTCTCTCAAAATATATTTTGTCTGCTGTTTATGGAGTAGAGGCAATTTTTGGATTATGAACTGATTCATCATTACCATAATTCTCTTGTTCTTCTAAATGTCTTTCTTAACAGTTTCCTGTTTGGTGTGTACATTTTCCTCTTATACCTTGAGGTGTTTAAAAGTCTTCCTCTTTTTCACGGTAATACTTAAAGTAAATTTCCTGTGAATACTCAATGTCCCCCTTATTTTGAATAGGCTGACTAGTTTCTTTTTTTTGTTTGTTTTTGTTTTTGTTTTTTTGCCTTAAAGTTTATTTTGAGGCAGTCTCACTCTTGTCTCCCTGGTTAGAATGCAGTGATGTCATCATAGCTCGCTGTAGTCTTAAACTCCTGGACTCAAGTGATCCTCCTGCCTCAGCCTCCCAAGCAGCTGGAACTACTGGTGTAGTCTACCTTGCCCAGCAATTTCCTGTTTTTGTAGAGGTCAGGCTCTTAGGCTAGCCTTATACTTCTGGCCTCAGCTAGGATTACGGTTCGAGACACCATACCTGGCCTTTATCCTTTAAGTCTGAAGTCTCTGATACTAGCAGCTCAGATAAGCTCCATCAGAGGTTCTGTAAGTTGTCATAACTTTTTTCCCCAGTCTTAGGTAAAAGAAGGAAGAAAAAAAAATCCAGATTTCTTGAATTTTCTTTGGTTTAGAAGGCAGTTAAGTAATTTCTGTGTTGGTTGAACAGGGGCTGTAGGCAGAGACGTGGTGGAGGCAGTTTCTCCAGGAGTGATTTCCTTCCTGTGTCTGCTTTGAAAGCCGTAAACTGCCCCTTCCTCCAACCTGCCACTTGGCTGGTGAGACTCACTGGAGGAGTCCCGTTTCCCCTGTAATCTCCCCCGCTTCATGTCCTTCCTGGTTGTGTATAGCACAAGTGTGGTGTTTGCACTTTTTGCCCTATTCTGGGTGTGGAGGCCCAGATAGAGTTGGAATTTGTGTCCATCGTGGTTTCGGTCCCTGTCTCTGATCTGTGGGGTGGGTGCTATCCACTAGATGCAGGCAGGAAAGCCCACCAAGGGAGTAAATTGTCGACATATTTGCTGCTACTTTGCAAAAGGGTAACTGAAATGGTGTTTTCTCTTAGGGCTATCTTCACTACCAGTTCAATTAATGTTAGCAATAAAGCACTTACATTCATTGTATCGGGATGAATATTTATCATGAGCTACTGATGAATAAAGGTTAACATACAGGACTTGGAGTCAAAAAGCTTGTGTCTCTGTCAGGGGTGTTAGCTTGTTCTTTGTTTTCTTGAATGTAGAATGGAGTTCACATTAATTATAAACTAAGTACTGTTACATATTTGTACATGATATATTGTAATTATCATAATGAAATACAAACTTGTACTACTATAACATCTAACTATTTTATATTTTGACAGAATTCATCTTAGAACACTTTTTAGATCTAGTACTTGTTTGCTTTTAAAACAAAATGTTCATTTTTAGCATTAAAATTTATTGCAGAATACTTCTTAACATTACTGAAATTGACTAGGTATTTACTGTGTTGGTGTATACATGAATAATACCTGATCTTTTTATTTAATACATAGGAGACCTAATCATCAAATCCTTAAATATATTCAGAGATATCTATAGTCCTATGTTTTAATATAAATACTCTCTTCTCCTTTAGTTAAGTTAGGAAAACATTAAACCACAGTGGTTAGCATTAAATATTGCTTTTGCTAGTTATATGACCTTGCAAATTAAGTAATTCCCCAAGCCCTCATGTATAATTTGGAGAAAATAGTACACCCCAGCAAGGTTGTTTAACAATTATGGCTCAAGCGGCTAAGGCGCCAGCTATGTACACATGAGCTGGTGGGTTCAAATCCAACCTCGGGCTGCCAAACAACAATGACGGCTACAATCAAAAAATAGCCAGCCGTTGTGGTGGGTGCCTGTAGTCCCAGCTACTTGGGAGGCGGAGGCAGGAGACTCACTTGAGCCCAGGAATTAGAAGTTGCTGTGAGCTGTGATGTCACAGCACTCTACCCAGGGTGACAGCTTGAGGCTCTGTTTCAAAAAGAAAAAAGAATTATGTGACTTATATAAAGCTGCTACTACTGTGCTCAGTATACAGATGTTGCTTAATAAGTGATTGTCTTTAGGATCACCTCGTCAATGTTACAGTAATGATGTTTTGACTTTCTACTTAGTTGAAAAAGTAGTAAATTGAATCTTTGACTCAATGTTATTTCAAAGTGATTTTATATAACAGTGGTATAGTGTTGAGGACCTATGGAATGATTTTTTCTTTTTAAATCATAGGGCACCTCGATTTAAAGATTTCCAGCAACAAGACAGTCAGGAGCTTCTTCATTATCTGTTGGACTCAGTGAGGACAGAAGAAACAAAGGTCAGGGTTCTTTATCACATATTCTAAGAGGATACACAACTGAAAACTTATTTCTTCTATAACTTTAAAGTACATTTGATTTGGGGGTAAATGTTGCATATGTTTTTAAAATATTTTTTTTTGTTATTTTACTACAGCCATACTGTCCACTAGTTAATATACTTTGGCTATAAATAAAATAATTCAAACTATCCTAAATACAAGGAAATCTTTTTTTTTTTTTGAGACAGTCTCGCTTTGTCATCGTTGGTAGAGTACCACAGCAACCTCAAACTCCTGGGCTTAAGCAATTCTCTTGCCTCAGCCTTCTGAGTAGCTGGGACTACAGGTGCCTGCCACAACGCCCAGCTATATTTTATTTATTTTTTTTAAATTTTATTAAATCATAATTGTTTACGTTGGTGCAATCATAGGGCAGAATGTGCTTCATATACAATCAGAAATATTTTGATTGTACTGTTAGAGATAGCCTTCATGGCATTTTCTTGATCACTATATAAAGACATTGATACCCTACCTTTAATAAGTTTCACCAGTACCCTGCTAAGATGCACCGTAGGTGTGATCCCAGTAATTGCTCTCCCTCCACCCATCCTCCCCCCTCCCCTCCCCTCCCTTTCACTTTTCCCTGTATTCTGTGTGCTATAATTGGGTTTTAGCCTTCATATGAAAGCTATAAATTAGCTTCATATTAGGGCTGAGTACATTGGATACCTTTTCTTCCATTCTTGAGATACTTTGCTAAGAAGAATATGTTCCAGCTCCATCCGTGTAAACACAAAAGAGGTAAAGTCTCCATCTTTCTTTAAGGCTGCATAGTATTCCATGGTATACATGTACCACAATTTATTAATCCACTCGTGGGTTGATGGGCATTTGGGCTTCTTCCACGACTTAGCAATTATGAATTGGCCTGCAATAAACATTCTGATACATATATCTTTATTATGATGTGATTTTTGGTCTTCAGGTTATATACTCAATAAAGGAATTATAGGATCAAATGGCAGATCTATTTTTAGATCTCTAAGTATTCTCCAAATATCTTTCCAAAAGGAATGTACTAGTTTGCATTCCCACCAACAGTGTTTGACACTATAAACCTGTGCTTGAGTTGGTTGCGACCCCTTTGTAACAATGAAGATACATCGTGGCATTAGGAAAATTGAGAACCACTGCTCTAGAGAGAGAAAAATTTAATCAGGAAAACCCAGGTCTATGCTAAAAGGCAAATGCGGGTGAAACTTTATCTTCCCGCTTTCTGATCTTTGGTCTTTAGTTTCTTTTCTTTCTTTTTCTTTTTCTTTTAGACATATTCTTACTCTGTCACCCTGAGTAGAGTGTCATGGAGTTGGCCTAGCTCACCACAGTCTAAAACTGAACTTTGGGTTCAAAGAATCCTTCTGCTTCGGCCTCCCAAGTAGCTGGGACTACAGGCACCCACTATCTCTAGTAGAGATGTGGTCTGGGTCTGGCTTTGGCTGATCTCGAACTACTGAGCTCCAGAATTCCACCTGCCTCCACCTCCCAGAGTGCTGGCTGATAGTCACAGGCCACTGTCCCCTGCCTGGTCTTTAGTTTCAGTGCACTGCATTTTATCATCAATTAGATCATATCTAAAACTAAAATATTTACTTTTTTATGGGTCTACTATCTGACCCTGTTCATAGAGTTTGACTGTGTTTACAGTAAGGCATAATCTGTTTTCTTTCTAGAAACATGAAAAGTAAAATATTGTTACTTCAGGCACAAAGTAGTTGCTGAGGTATTTATTTATATACTAAACAAATGAATGGCTCTTCACCATTCATAGAGGTGGTTACAAATCTGATAATTATTTCAAATCCTAATGTAATTGGTGGTGCTCTTGAATATGCATCTCAGTCAGGTTTCTTTCACCTTGTTCCAAATAGCAGTAGGTCTTTTAACTAATTTCATAGTGATCAAGGATGGTATTGTGAGAACAAAGACATTTCAGCTGGCCTTGGAGTTTTTGATAATAAGAAATGGAGAGGAAATAGACATTCCAAGCAGAAGACATATCAGGCACAGAGGTATAAAGGAGAAAAATTCTAGAGGCAATATAGAATGACGTGGTACTTAATTTTGTTTATGTATGTTGAAATGGTAATACAGAGGTTGCATGGAATATAAAATTAAAATTAATGGTAACTTTGTCAAAGATTATATGAGTGAGAAGGCAGCTAGCCCTAGAAGTGATGATTTGAAAGAATATTGAATCTTGATAATGAAGTGAAAGGATAACAAGAAAAAACATCACAAGGATGTATTCACCACCAAAAAGGCTCTGGGGTAATATTTCTGTATTCATTAATATTCATGGTAATTTAGGTTATCTAAGTTTCATAGACAATAACAGTTTTTTTTTAATATGGAAGGATCTTATATTTCTTTAAATGGGGTAAACTTATATTTTACTTGGAAATAACTATTTTCTATGAAACTCTATATAATTTTTTTTTTTTGCAGTTTTTGACTAGGGCCAGGTTTGAACCCACCACCTCCAGTATATGGGACCGGTGCCCTACTCCTTTGAGCCACAAGCGCCACCCAGAAACTCTGTATAATTTTAAAACATTTCAAAACATAAGCTATAAGCACACACATACACGCTTAATTATTTACAGTTTATGAAGCAATTTCACATTCACCACTGTATTTTATTTTTAAAGTATTTTCCCCGTGATGATTCTCTAATAGATCCCATTTTCCTGTAAAACCAAAGAAATTGTGTTGTAAAATAATAAAAACTGATCCTATTCATCTGTATCATCTATGTGAAAAACACTGATGTTCACTGATTTTTAAATTACATTTTAACATTACACCAAAATAATATGTCGATATGATTAAAAGCGATAGTCCCCTACTCCACTCCCACTCCTGATTTCTGAAAGGAATGACTTTGACCTCATTTTGTTGTTTATTGTTAGCTACTTCCATATCCCTAAGTATTATGCATATACAAATCTTGATGTGTGAAAGTGTAATCATTGTCTACTGTCTTTCTAGTTATGATTGAAAAATATTTAGCTCATCATTTCACTTCCTATTTCCATGCAATTCAGAAATGGTTATGTCACGATTTCTAAATTCTCTTTTGGCTAACTTCTGTTATTATGGACTTTCGTAAGTAAGAAATATATATTTATATAACAAGTACGTGTGGAACTATTACTCAGTTTAAAAAATAAAATATTTCCCCTATTGTGAGGTCTTCTTTGTAAATCTTCGGATCAGATTCTCCATTCTTTCTCACCAAAAGTAACTACCTCTTGAATTTGGAATTTGTTGTTCCCATACAGGTATTTACTGTCCACTATCTCTTATTAAATCCTTGAAGTAAAATATATTTTTGAAATGCAAAACTTTTTATATTTGAGAAAAATATTGCTTTAAAGATACTCTGCATTATATTAATACATAATATTATGTAATTTGTGAAATTCTCTTCAGGGTCTGAAGCAGACCTTGTAATGAGAATCTTTTAATATTTCTACAGCAAGAAATGTAACTTGTTTTAAACAAGTGTGATAAATGAAATCTATAAATAGATTTATACCTTTTGGCTGGATTTTGTCACAAAGTGAATTAAGATTAGATAAAATTTTGCAGTCAATTGATTTGGGGGGTAAACTTCTAGGATTTTGGAATCATGGATGAAAAATTGTGGCAATTTATTAAAGAATGAATTTTTGCATAAATTTTCCAAATACAATATTCATTACTTACTTTGCAGTATCAGTTAATTTCCCTCTCTGTTGGAAGGAGATTACCATCACCCCATCACTTTAGGTGGCCTTTCTTCCCAAATTTCCACCTCTGAACTTCCCTACTTTCTGGTTTGCTAACACTTATATTCTGTTCTACAATCTTAAGTATCTTTTTGCTGTATCTGTAGGCCGATTTTTGAAGTAGTGTATGAAGAATCCACATACGTTACTTTGTCTATGTTAATATAGGTCATGCAGATTTAGTGATCTTATTCAAGTTTAATTCTATTTGTTTGCATTGGTTTCAGAACAGTATCCTTAACATCATGTGAACTTCCCATCTAAATATGTTTTCTGTCCGGACTGGGCGGCTGTGTGGTACTGAAACTCTGTGTGTGAAGCAAACGTCTCTGAGCAAGTTAACTTTTCATTTCCAGTCTCCCATAACATCCCAAACTACTCCACCTCCTCTTTATCTTTTAGGAGTTGGTTAAAATATCTCATTTGCTAGTGGATCTCACTTGTCACATTTGTGTAAGAAAAACATGTAAATAGAATATACATACGTATAAGAGACCACAAGTTTGGTCTCAGGAAAGAGAGTAAACAAATTTTTGTTGCTCAATTAACACTTTCATGGGAATTTCAAAAAGGAATTTTCCAAGCAATGAAGCCCAAGTGTATATTACACAGGAACAAGATGCTGATCTGTAGGACTCAAAGACAGCAATTTTGATTTTCAAGTGTTGGTAAATAATGACAGAAAGCAAATAAAAGTATAACAAAAATTCAGATGCATTTGAAAATACACATAAATGAAGACAATCTCCTGTTTTCTCATAAAGAAGTCTAAACTTGAAACCTAGATTCTAAACCACTGTGTTTATCTTATTTGGACACGTGGAAAGCATAAATGATTAGAAAATAAAATTACAAAATAAATCAATTCAGTAAATTCTGATCTTTATTGCACATTTACGTTGGTGGTTTGAAGTGAAGCCAGAATTTCTGAGTTCCCAACTGCAAAACTCAGTTCATTTAAATGGAAAAATTATTGTAGGCTAACAGGAAAATTTTATTTAAAGAAGTAGAGCAGTTGCAGTTAACATACTATTCATATTCCTCCATTTTTACCATTTCAATTGCCTCACTTCTAATTGCCAGAACTTGCATTGCTTTATATCAGGGCTTGTGCTAATTGCTAAAGCCCCTTTCTTTGCACGTGTGATAGCCCAGAAGTGCCAAAGAACTAATTTCCAGCACCAACACTAAACCGATGATTGGTGAGGACTGTTAGGGACTTATTGTCTATGTCCCAAGTTCTCAGATTTGTATTTTGAAGCAACTACTCTCAACGCAACTATGAAATATAAATATTTAAAGTATTTTGTATTGGAGACTATGAGGTTAAGTGAGGCCTGAACAGTGGAATTGATAATAATCATCTTTAATTTTAAAAGATACTGTCTAAACAAATTATAGATCTGCTATATTTGATATTTGATCGTCACAAAAAAGAAATCTTAGTTTAAAGAAATATATGATTTTATTACTGACAAAGAGGCTGAGAAATGCTGGAGCATTTCAGACAGATTTGTGATTAAATTTATATGTGGCACCACTCGTCTCTCTTCAGTGTGTCAATTTATCCATCTGGTAAGCACTGGCCCAGAGACGCAGAGTAGGCAGGATGTCATGCTTGCCTCTCTAACCACATCCTATCCTCATTTTCTTGACATTTTGAAATTCTTCTTAGTCCCCCCTGAAGAAAAGGCATCTTCTCTCCTTAATTACTTTCTCTTGCCTTATCAACTATCCTTTCTTTTATATGATGTACTTCAGAATCAGTATTTGCATGTTTCCCATTTGCGAGTTCAAGGGCATCTTCATTATGTGGCATTCCAAGTACTTTTTCTCCTTTATTTTTCCACTAAAATTATCCAAGTCCATCATAAGTACACTGGTTACAGTGTTTTCCTTGATAAAATAACACTATTCAAATCAGCCAATAGCAGGTAGGCTGACTTACTCCTTACTGACAGCAAGAGCCTTTTGCCTGTGTTCAAGATTGTATAATAATCTATTGTTAAAGAGCTTATTAATTCCATTAAAGTCTTTAATATAAGCTCATATTAATTGTATCTTTAAGCTTCATTCCTCAGCTTAGCCATGCTGAAATTTCCTAGCTGGAATCTGGACTGTAATTATAATTTACTTAGTTGGAATTTACTAAGTATGTTGCCTCTTATAACTCCTAAGGTTGAATCCCAAGTCAAAACTTCTGAAATGGGGGTATGAGGGATCCTGACCCAGGTGTGAAAAGTATTGTTATTATTAGGCATATCTCCTCGGAAAGTAGGGGCATTTATATTTCTGTAAAACTATCTATACGGGGAAATGTTCCTTTTCAACTTTTTTTAAAGAAAATAATCCTATTAATTCAGTGACTAAAAGTTGGAAATATCTGTTAAAATGTTAAAAATATAAATTCTTCTGGAGGAGAGTTCCTTTTGTTTGTATTACACTTCTCACAATCTTTTTAGGTGCTGAAGCTTACCAGTTGTGGAATATACCAGTAGGGACTTAGACTAAAATCTTTCGACTTAAGCTCAGATTTCTCCCTCGCCATCCAGCCTGTCAAGATGCTGAAATCTATAATACACACTGTTTCTTGAGAATACAATTACCACTGAACAAAAGGCCAGAGGCACATCAAAAAACAAAAACTTAGTGTCATAGATTTGACCCTTATAATAATGTCTGCTGGATTCTCCCAAATCTTTTTATCCATAGTCTAGTTGAGAGTGATATTTTTGTGGTAAGGAGTAATCACAATAATTCAAAGCTTAAGCAATTCTGACAGTTACAAATACTGTCACCATCAAGAAAGGACGGCAAGTTTGATCAATCATTTAGATTATATTGATCTCTTAGCAGTGCATTAAGCAGTAACATATATGTAGAGAGTAATGCGAAGCATTCTAAACTATATTCAAAGACAAATAGCAAATTCTATGTAGAATTGATATATTGTTTTATGTCTTCTCTCTCTTTCTCTCCTTTATCTCTTTCTTTGTCTCTCATTCCCTTGGAATTATGGAATTGGGAGAGGAGAAACAAAAACTCCTGAAATCAAATTTTTTGACAATTCATACTTGATGTACT
The DNA here is from genome assembly GCA_963573935.1 of Arctocebus calabarensis. Lineage (NCBI taxonomy): Eukaryota > Metazoa > Chordata > Mammalia > Primates > Lorisidae > Arctocebus > Arctocebus calabarensis. The sequence continues at coordinate 17,265 of CAUYON010053271.1, read as the reverse complement.
CATCTGCTATCTCTGTCCAGCTGCGGACCAAGCATTAGGCAAACCACTTTATATCATTTAACTATAGTGTTCTCTAATAACAGGTAAAAACCAAAAACAAACAAACAAACAAACAAAACCCCTAAGGGTAGGTAATTTCTCTAAGCATATATTTTAGTAGACAATAGTGTATCTGGGTTTGAAAGCAGGCCTTTCGAATTACAAAGAATCTTTTTATTTCTTTCCTGTCTTTTTTTTTTTTTTTTAGAGACAAAGTCATCCTTGGTAGACTGCTGTGGGCTCATAGCAACCTCCAACTCCTGGGCTTAGGCGATTCTCTTGCCTCAGCCTCTTGAGTAGCTGGGACTACAGGTACCCACCAGAACACTTGGCTATTTTTTGTTGCAGTTTGGCCAGGGCCAGCTTCAAACTCGCCACCCTTGGTATATGGAGCCATTGCCCTACCCACTGAGCCACAGGCACTGCCCCACAAATAATTTTTAATAGCACTTTAATTTTATAATAAAAGTTCCACTTTATAAATTCATTAGAAGGGTCAAATAAAATGATATACTGGAAGAAGCTTTGTAAATTAGAAAGGATTACAAAATACTCATTACATAATTTTAGAAAAATTCTAAATTTTTCACCTCTTCATAAGTTTTTGTAAATAAAGGTACATTTAGCTACATTTCCCATTTTCCTGTAGGATGTGGCAACTTCAGAGGTGACTTTTGAAACACCTGTATATTTGGTGTTAAATTTACATTATGTTCATAATATACATGTTATGAGAGACATAAATAAATTTAAGACATAGCCCCTAACTCAGAATGGGGACTCATTTTTTGAGGAAATGACATATTTGTGAAATAATTGGGGAACAGTGAATATATTATTTGAATGTTTTGATGATGACCTCTGTCATTTCTGAAAATAAATTTATACTACACTGAAATCTTGAGGATTAAATTTCATGACCTCTCCACCTGAATTAAGCAGTATCCTTCTACAAATCATTCTAAACTCTGAAGTTAGACATTTGCTTTTCCCTTAACTAGACCTTTTTTTAAGACCATGTATAATTTTGTGTGTCAGTTGTATCATAAGTAGATGGGATAGTTAATATCTACAAAGAAACATATTTGCTAAATTAAAAAAAACAACAAATCTTAAAAAGTGTGAACCAAAAAGAGTTCTTAAAGGAAATTTTCTCAGTAAGGATGAAGAGCACTGAGAGTTGCCTCCAATTTTATCTTCCAGCAGTTCTACCTTTCTTTGGGGTTCTCACACTTTGATCCATAACGCTTGTCTATATTCTATTAAAATGTAGATTATTCATTATATTATATCCTGTCATGCGTCTTTAATATTATTTCATAATAATTTGCCAGTACTTATTAATAATTTATACCATGCTTGTTATTTTTCAGGACTTCTCTCACTGAATCGTCACAAAACTCTCTGAGATCATATGTACTGTGAACATATTACCATCATCCCCACTTTTTATCTGAGAAAAATTTATATTTAAAGTGGTTAAACAAGTTGGTCAAATTCACAAAATGAATAAGTATGCTTTCTGGGGTTCAAATCAAGGGAGATTTTGCCTGCTTTATTTATTTATTTATCTGTTTATTTATAGACAGAGTCTTGCTCTGTCACCAGGCTGGAGTGCAGTGGTATGAGGATAGCCTTCTGTAGCCTCCAACTTCTGCCTCAATCTCCCACCTACTCAACTAATTTTTTTGTTGTTGTTTTTTTGAGACAGAGTTTCACTTTGTCACCCTTAGTGGACTGCTGTGGTGTCATAGTTCACAGCCACCTCAAGCTCTAGGGCTCATGTGATCCTCTTGCTTCAGCCTCCCAAGTAGATCGGAGTATAGGTGCCTGACACAACACCTGTTTATTTTTAGAGATGGGGTCTTGTTCTGGTTGAGACTGGTCCCAAACGCCTGAGCTCAGGCAATCCACCCAATCCACCTTTCTCGGCCTCCCAGAGTGCTACCGGTTTGAACCTAGCCTGGGCTTGCTTAACAAAGAACAAACACACCTAACTTTTTAAAAACATTTTCTTTCTTTCTTTTTTTTTTTTTGTTGAGACAGGGTTTTTTTTTTTGCAGTTTTTGCAGTTTTTGGCCAGGGTTGGGTCTGAACCTGCCACCTCCAGCATATGGGACCAGTGCCCTACACCTTTGAGCCACAGGCACTGCATGAGACAGGGTTTCTTTAAGTTGTCCAGGGTGGTCTCAAACTCCTCAGTTCAAGCAATTATCCTGTCTTGACTTCCGAAAGCTCTAGCATTATAGGTATTGAGCCCCCATGCTCAGCCCACTCAATATTATATGTGTTTAATTCATTTCTCAGATGGTCAGTTCCCCAAAGTAACATGCTTGTTTTGAATAGTCTAGTGTTTGGAAAATAGTAGAACATGAAAAAATATAGAGCTTGTTGCATAAAGACAAAGAACATTAAATAATAGTATCATTAATAACAGATAGCTTCAATTCAATGAGAAAATGAATTTAATAAAGATTATAAAAATGAGCAGGACTTGCCAAGTCCAGGATTTCCACTTTTGACCAACATGGAGTAAAAGGCATCTGATAGAACTTCATGCCTGAAACAACTAAAGTACTAGACATAATGTATTTCAAAATGGTTCTAAAGATATTGAACACTGGGTAATAAAGTATAGCAATTTCTGATATGAACAACTAAAGAATTAAGACTTAACAATAGCACTAGTTTTATGTCTGAAAGTTTCCAGGCAATGATACAAAAGGGAGGGTCCAGATGGAACCAGATGTCTCTCTGTACTGACAAAATAGATCTTAGACTTAGGGAGATCAAAACAGCCAGAATTCTCAGACCGAGTCCAAAGGAAAAGAGAACCACAGATAATGAGAAGTCTGGAGAACAGAAAAGGGTTATCCTTGAAGTTTCAGCTGAGAACTGATGAATACAATATTTGCTGGAAGAAATTACCCAATGCTGTGAAAAGAACTACCTGAAAGAATTAAGAAAAACAACCTCAAAAAGTCACACAGGGCAGGGAACAGTTCCTATCGAAACTAGTCAAAATAGAAAACCTCATTTTTAAGTTTCTTGAGTGGAGCCCTCAGAGAATTTTTTCTCAGTTTTTGTGAATAATTAGTCCTAAGCTAAATAAGCAAGAACTAAAGGATTAATTAATTTCTAAGGAAGCATAGCTCAAAATAGTTGATATTTATAGAAATAAAGATTTTGTATGTCTTTGTATTTATTTATTTGAAATATTTCATTGATAAATAATGAGTATATACATAAGATGTGAACTGTGATGCACTGATACATGTGTGCATTGTGTATTGATTATTATAATAAAATTAATTTACATATTAATCCCTACCCATGCTATACATTAAGTCCTTAGTATTTGATAATCTTATAAGTGAAAGCTTATGCCTTTCGTCCAATATTTCTTCATTTCCCTCATCTCCTAAACTCTGGCAAACACCATTCTACTCTGTTTCTCTGAGTTTGACTTCTGCATATTTCATATATAAATCAAACCATATAGTACTTTCTGTTTCAAGCTTATTCCACTTAGCATAATACCCTCCAGGTTTATCCATGTAGTCATAAATGGCAGGATATTCTTTTCATACATGAATAATATTTCTATATATGTGTATATGCATGTGTATTACCTTTTCTATGTCTATTCATTTAGAAATGGACCCTTAGATTGATTTCTAAGTATCTAGACTACTGTGAATCATGCTGTAATGAACATAGAAGTGTAAATATCTCTTGCAGGTCCTAATTCCACATAGCTCAGAGGTTAGAACACTGGTATTGTGAAAATGATTTTTTAAAATACCATCATCAAAAATGTAAAATTCAGTCCTTGGTTGACCTTCAAAGATTCTCAGTGTTGCAAAGAATCAGAAAAATGTACGCAATAAATGAGAAAAAAATCAGTCAAGTGAAACAGACTGAGAAATAGCACAGCTTGTAGAATTAGTTCACCAGGACATAATCCCCATAAGTATGTTTCATAAACACAATAATCTAGAGGAAAATGTAAACATGTTGGGAATAAATATAGAAGATGAACAAAAAGACTCAAATCAAATTTCTAAGTATAAAAACTATAATGTCTGAGACTTAGGTGGAATAAGTAACAGATGTTCAGAAAAATGCATTAAATGATTTTGAAGACAGTAGTTGAAGATTTCCAAAAAGAAACCAAGAGACAAAATATTTTTAGAAATAAATAGTGAACTGGAAATTTGTGAGAAAACTTCACGTAGTCTATAATTGGACTCTTTGAAAGGTGAGGTAGAAAAAGAGTATTTGCAAACAAATAGGAAGAAAGCACATTACCTATAGAGGAAGAAAGATAACAATGTCCTCAAATATAATGTTGAAAACAATTCTAGTCAAAAGGCAGAGGAATAGTACCTTTAGTTGAAACAAACAAAAAAAAGATTGTAAATCAAGAATTCTCTACCTAGCAATAATATTTTTTTACAAATTTAGTGAAAGAAAGACTTTTTTTTAGACATTATAAGTCTAAATGAAGGTATCTCCAGCAGAAATGCACTATTAGAAACTTTACAGATAGTATTTCAAACAAAAAGGGAAATTATACCAGTTGGGAAGCTAGATCTATGTGAAAAATGGTAATCATCCCAAATGGTAACTATTTGGCTAAAAATAATATTTTTATAAAACATTTTAAAAAGATAATTGGCAAACATAATTTTAAGATATTACAAGAGTTTCAACAGTAGACGAGGAAGAATACCATTGTAGTGTATTAAATATAGGTGAAGGAATACATACTATTACTTAAAAGTAAATTGTGACAGGTCAAAGCACAACTTTAAGAAACAACAAAATAATACCACAATAAAGTATAGATAAACCAACTCAAAAGAAAAAAAAACAGAATAAAGCATTCTTAGTTTACTAAAAAAAATTATATATATATAAAAATATGAAGAAAAGGGAACAAATTGAACAAATAATAAAAAGTAGGCAGTGGTAGATTTAAACCCAGCCATATCAATAAACACATTGGATTTAAGCATCCTAAACACCACAATTAAATAGAAGATGTTATAAGATTGTATAAAAAAGGAAAATCAAACTAACAATGTGATGTCTATAATAATCCACCTTTCCCCATGTTATATGCCTTTATATGGTCTGTGGGAAAATGGAAAAAAGAATAGATACTATAAGACCAATAAATAGAAGTTAAGTGGCTATATTAATGTTAAAATAAATTTTAGAGCAATGAAGAGTACCATTGATAAAAGGTGTCATGTTATAACCATAAGAAGATAAACAATCAAACCTCCTCTCCTAGAACAAGGAGAATCTCAGCAAATTATCTCCTTAAAAAGTAGTGACAAAACAGAACAAAATTGTCAAGTGCTGTAATTTAAGCATTCTGGGAAAAAAAAGGCATATAACACATCAGAATCAGTAATTCATTAATAAAACCTACTCAAGTTCAGGCAAAACAGAGTACTTGATTGTCTTCTTGCCTATTTCTCCCATCACCACCAAAGCTCAATCATCATAATAGCAACATACAAACAAGTAATAACACCAAACAACTGACTTTCCTCACTCTCATTAGAAACAATAAAGAAAAGCACCGTAAAATACCAAGGTGATGAAAGAAAAACAAAAATTGATTTCCAGTAAAACAGCCTTTCAAAAATGAAGATGAAATAAAGACATCATATGCAGGCAGAATGGGGACCAAAGATCCCATTCTTGGCAGGAGAGAGCACCCCAGAAAAAGGGAAAATTAAAAAGTAAGCTGAAGAAGTTGGAACAAAGAAAAGTCAGCTAGTTTACCTTTAAGCTAGCCATTGCTAAATTTCTTATATGAACAACTTTCCGGCCTTTCCTGAAAATCTGACCTTTTGGGGATATAGCTCACACAAATACCCCTGCTGAGTCTGTGAACACTCTGAGAAAGAAAATTACCATAAAAGAGATTATATCAAGATATGGGAAAGATACGTCTTCTAGTTTATTTCCTGCCCATTAAACAGGCAAAGCAGATACCTACTGTGGAGATTTGCACTTGACTAGGGCAGAAACCAAGGCCTGAGATACAGGAGTCCTTACATCCCTTATCACAGAGGAAAATCCTCTGTGGTGGTGATGAGAGGAAAATGTCTCACTCCCACTGATTTCTCAGCGGAGATGTATGCCAGTGGCATTTTACTCCATAGTTAACTAGCAGAGTTTAACACCTCTCTACGAATCTGTGTATGAGACTTCAGATAGGAGGCTTACCTCACATGGCTCAAGTTTCAGATTCCTCAAAACTTCTCAAATCCTCAAAGTTAATAACAATACTAAAAACAGGAGCTGATATGCTCATTCAGAGAAACTTCTGGTGTCTATGTTCCCTCCCTCAGCTTATCACCTGGGCAAAGACATTTGAATAAAAGTGAAGTGGAACAGAGACTCAAGGCCACTGTCCAGAACTCACAAACAGGCAGTGGTCCCCTGTACTCCCACCTTTGAAAATTCTATTCTTTCTTCTGTGTCTCTTTCTTTATCTTTGTCCCTAACTTTATATTTCTTCAGTCAGTCATGCCAGTTCCACAGGTTTTAGCAGATCCTCCCCCCAGGGTGGGACCCTGACATAGATAAACAAAGTTGCTGACAGAATAGCTTTAAAGTAAATCCTCATACAAGTCCTTTGAGCTGAAATAAAATGACATCAGAAAATAATTTTAATATGGAACTAAAGAACTGAGAACACTGGAAAAGCTAAATCTGTGGGATAGATATAAATGTACTTTTGGCAATTTCTTAATTTCTTTAAAACATATAGGATTTCATAAAGTAAATTATTAAATGTACAAAAAGACTGGTAGCATATATAGGGTAATATATATGACAATAAGTGGAAAGTGAGGAATAAAAAATAGATCTATATTTGAGTAAATTTTCTATATTTAATAGACTTTAATGTGAATCTGAAGCATGTCATGATAAAATGCACATTGCAATGTCTAAAGCAAACAACCACTAAGAAAATAAAGTAAAAAACAGTAAAAATATCAAAAAAGAAATTGAAACAGTACACTAAAATATTTTTATCCTAAAGGCAGTGAATAAAGAATAAATTAAAGAACAAAAAAAGCATGTGATGTGCAAAAATTAAAGGCAAAATGCAAATATAAATCCAACAATATGAATTATTACACTAAATGTGAATGTCTAACATCCTAATCACAGGACAAGGATTGGATTAAAAACTCAATTTCTAACTAAATGCAACTTGAGGATCAACCTTAAATTCAAAGATACAACTAGAGAAGAACCTCAGTAATTTGGCCATCCAAGGGACTAAAACAAACTTGTCAACATAGGAAATTAGACCTACTATACTGATAAACTGGTACATACATGTGGTGCATATCTGGTCTATGAAAATTAGGTCAACTTTAAGAAGGTGGTTAGTGTAGAGACAGTCCACTGTGAAGATTCTATCATACGTTAAAAATAAAAAATGGGTAAAGATATACCATGAAATCAATAACAATAAAAGAAGAGTAGTAGTATTATGGTTTGGATGTGGTTTGTTTAGTCCTCAGGTGTCATGTTGAGATTTGATTGTCAGTATTGGAGGCAGGGACTGGTGGGAGGTGGTTGGGTCATAGGGACAAATCCCTCATGAATGATTTGATGCCATTCTCACAGAAGTGAGTGAATTCATAATCATGTTCCTTTCAGAACTGGCTGCTGAGAAGTGCCTGGTGCCTCCTCCTCTTCATCTCTCAGTTCCTTTCTCTTTCTGTTTCTACATAACAGCTCCCATTTCCTGTCCACCATAAGTGGAAGTAGCCTGAAGCCCTCAACAAATGCAAATGCAGACATAATGCTTCTTGTACAGGTTACAGAACAATTTGCCAAATAAAACTATTTTCTTTGTAAATGGCCCAGACTCAAGTATTCCTTTATAACAACATAAAAGGACTAAAATGAGAGGAAAAAGGGGGATAAATTATATTAAAAGGTCAATTCCAGTATATGTACCTAATAAAGGAGCCCCAAAATACATAAAGCAAAACTTCATAATTGAAAACAAAAATAGTACTATTATTATTACATAATAACAGCAGTTTAAAATTCCATCAATATGTAATATATGGGAACTTCATTATCATCCTCTGAGTAACATATTAGATAGTACTCAAAGAAGATATAGCAAGTTTAAACCGCAATATCAGTCAACTTGATCTAACTGACCTTATATAAAATACCACCCAATGACAACAGAATATGTTATTTTCAAGTAGACATGAAACAATTCCCAGAATACATTATATGACAGGTTATAATGTACTAGGTTTGACAATTAAGATCGTGAACTCACCACCGTGTGCTTACATTGGCAGTGCTGTACAGACCACTCTATAAGGTTTCATAACCTTGGTATATCATGAACACAGCTGTGTTCCTATTGTCACGTGGTGGTGTCTTGATGAGTAGTGTTCATTATTATTACATGTTTTCATATGTTGCCACAAGAATGTCAGAACTTGAATTAGAGCAATGATAAAACATTCAATTTCTTATTAAACTTGGAAAGTGGAATTGAAATTAGGGACTTGTTAGTCTAAGTTTATGGAGACCATGTCATGAGAAAACAGCTGTGTCTGAATAGATTAAATATTTTTCTGGAGAAGAGAAAGTGTCACTGATGAGAAGAGGTCAGTGTGGCTAGTAATGAGAAGAACTGATGAAAACATTGCAAAAATTTATTGAATTGTGTATCAAAATTATTGGCCGACTATGGAAAACTTAGCAGACCAAGACAACATTGATAGACAGGAATATCTTAACTGAAAATCTTAGCATAAGAAAGGTGTTTGAAAAATCAGTCACAAAGGAGCTCACTGACGAACAAAAGAAAAGTAGTATCAAAATTTGCCAAGACCTTTGGATAGACAAGAGGCTGTTCGGAGCTATGTGATCACTGGGGATGAAATGTGGGTGTACCAATATGACCTTGAAACTAAGTCTCAAAGTGCACAATGGAAGTCAGCCAATTCTCTATGACCAAAAAATTTCATCAGTCCAAATCAAGAGTCAAAATGATGTTGTTATTTTTTTTATATCAGAGCAATTATTCATTTTGAATTTTCACCAACTGGAAAACAGTTAACCAAATTTACTATTTGGAAGTGCTGAAAATGTTGAGAGAAAACCCACCAACAACTCATGACTCTCGCATCACAACAATGCACCAGCTCATACTCATTGTGTGTGAGAGAGTGTTTAACCAGTAAACAAATAACTGTTTTGGAACACCCTCCATACTCACCTGATCTGAACCCCAGTTACTTTTTTTTTACTTGAAGATAAAGTAAACATTAAAAGGAAGACATTTTCATGACATTTAGGACCTCAAGGGTAATATGAAAACATCTCTCAAGTTCCTTCCAGAAAATAAATAAAAAATTGCTTTTCAGTGTGGCCTACATCCTGGCATCAGTGCATAGCTTCCCAGGGAGAGTACTATGAAGGTGACCATAGTGATATTCAGCAAGGAGGTATGTAACACTTTTTCTAGGATGAGTTCGTGAACTTAGTTGTGACCTCATATATCTTTTTTGAAGTTGGAAATCATACAAATGTTCTTTTATCAAAAGGAATTAAGTGTAATTGACAGCACAGTAAACTTTGAGAAAGTCCCATATATTTAGAAATTAAATTGTATTAAGTGAAAATAACTATGGGGCAATCAAAAACTCACAGAAGAATTTATAGTATATTTTGAACTGAAAGAAAATTACAACACAACCTAACAAAATTAACATCATGTACCAAAAGAAGTGCTTCCAAGCAAAATCTGACTTTAAATGACTGTATTAGGTATTAGGATATGTAAAATCTTCCAATCAATAAATTAAATTTACGACTTGAGAAATTAGACAAGTAGAAAAATATTCAACTCAAAGAATAAGGAAAGGAAGAAAGAATAGAGTAGAAATTAGTCACATGCAGAAATAAAGTAAACGATAAGACAAGCAATGAAAAAGAATGGTTAAGTAAATCAACAACGTTGACAAACTATTCCTAAATTGACCCAAATAATGCATACATACTCAAAATAACAAAGCAAATAATCAAATAAAGCCAATAATCAAATTATGGACCAAGAGAACATAAAAGAATTATAATAAAATACTATGAAACTGTTTAGTGAATCAGACTACTTTGAAAATACGGACAAATTATGAGGAAGACAATTAGAAAAATCTAATGCAAGAATAAATAGAATGTCTGAATAGATCTACAATTTTAAAAAATTAAATAGTTAAAATTTTCCCACAACAAAAAGCTGAGGTCTACATGGTTTCAAATATGAATTCCAAAAAATATTTAAAGAAAAATAATATCAAAATCTCACAAATTCTTTGAAAGAAACTGCCCATATTAAGAGAGAAATATTATCCTGGTAGACAATGCTAAACAATGACAGCATAAGAAAATAAAATCGGAGATGGATATCACTCATGAATTTAGGTCCCTTAATCCTTAATAACATAGTAACAAAATGAATTTAGAAATCTAGAAATAGACTATATACTGTGAAAAATTGGGATTTATCCTATAAATGTAAGATTGGTTTAGTGTTCAAAAACAATTGATGTAATACATCATATTAACCAAACAATAGGCAAGAAAAATCACTTTAAAAAATACAAAAATGCATTTGAAAGAAATCCAACACAGATTCATGAAGAAAACTGTAAAGAAACTCTGAGTAGAAGGGAAATTTTTATTTAATAAATGAAAACTATGGCAAACTTGTAGCTAACATCACAACTAATGGTGAAAGACTGAAATATTTTCTCCCTAAGATTAGGAACAAGACCAGGATACCTACTACCGTCACGTACTATCAACATTGTGCCATTCAGGGCCGTGCAGAGTCTGCAGCAGCAAGAATGTCTCCACCAGATGCATTCCTTCTGGGACCCAATCAAATAATAAAACTTCTTCATAGCCAAGGGCACAATCAAAAGAGCAACTAGCCCACACAATGGGCAAAAACATTCTCATGCTATGCCTCTGACCACAGACTGATAAAAATAATCTACAAAGAACTCAACCAGCTAAAGCAAGAAACAAACAAACAAACACATTAAAAAGTGGGCAAAAGACATAAAGAGCAACTTTTTCAAATGAAGATAGACTAATGGTCAACAAACTCACACACAAAAAATGTTTGATTTCTCTAACCATTATGGAAACTTAAATCAAAACCACATTGAGATCACCTAACTCCAATAAGAATGGCTCACATTAAAAAGTATCAAAACCCCAGATGTTGGTGTGGATGCGGAGAGAAAGAAACTTAACACAGTTTGGTGGTACTGCAAACTAGTACAACCTCTATGGAAAACTGTGTGAAGATACCTCATAAAAGTTTAAGTAGATCTACCATTTGTTTAGACAATTCCTCTTCTTGATATATCCCCCAAAGAAAAAAGGTAATTTTATAAAAAAGGATACCTGCACTCTAATGTTTATAGAAGCGCAATTCACAACTGCAAATACATGGAAACAACCCAAGTGCCTATCAATACGTGAATCGATGAATAAAATGTGATATATGCATACCAGGAAGTACTATTCAGTCATAAAAAATGTCAATACAGTGTATTTTGTGACAAGTTGGATGGAATTGGAAACTATTCTTCTAAGTGAAACATCACAAGAATGGAGAAACAAACCCTTGTACTCAAAAACAAATCGAAACTTATTGATCAATACTTGAGTGCACATATGGAAGGAAATCTCAAAAATCAAACTGGGGGAGGAGAAAAGAGGAAGTGGGTAAATTCACACCTATCAGGTACAGTGTACACTGTCTGGGTGACGGGCACTGATTTTGACTCAAAGTATGCAAACAAAACACATGTACTCTCTAATATTCTGAAATTGCACTCCTAGCAATACTAATAAGCCAAGCAACTTACACTGGTGAATCGGAAATGACACTGCTGATTGTGTTACTTAAAAGTGAAATAATGGACCATAACACAGTTTGTCTCAAAACTCTTATAGTCATCTAATTATGATTTTGCTATTCCACCTGTACCATATTTCCGTACAAAGCTTATGCATACTATAACTTGAACTTTACCTAACAAATGCAAAGTCATCTAATCATAGGTGTACTCACATTACTCTGAAATAAATTAAAAAAAAACCTTATGCACAAAGCAATTCAAATGTCCATCAGCAGATGAATTTATAAACACATAGTGTATGCATTTGAAATATTACTTAGTAGACTAAGTAATAAAATTCTCAATAAAAATGGCACATACAAGAACATGGAAGAAGAAAGCCAGACCAATGGTGACTATATACTCTATTAATATATTAACATAAAATTCTAGAAATGCAAATTAATAAACAGTGACAAATAAATAGATGTCTGGGGAATGCATAGAGAGGGAATAATAGGATTGAGATTACAAAAAGAGATAAATAAACTTTTGAAGATGATGGATATGTTCACTATCTTGATTAGAGTGATGACTCATTTGTTCAGACATGTGCTAAAACTTATCAAATGGTATACTTTATATTAATTTACATATTTTGTGATATATTAATACATAATTTTATGTATATTAATTTATACATATTTATGTATATTAATCTATGTATACATATTTTATGTATATTAATTTATACAAGTTTTTGTCTATTAATTTAGACATAAAGTTGGGGTTTTTTAAAGAGAAGACAGTATAGAGAAGGGGCAGAGCTAAATAAATTAAATGTCCTCCAATGATTGATCCCCTTTAGGAACATAAAATTGAATAACTATCTGCACAAGAAAATATCTTTTTAAGAACTAAAAAAATTAGGTGAACGATCACAGTATCTCGTTTTAACATCAAAACAAGAAAAGATGAACTGAGAAGGGGAGAAAGGTTAGCCTCGCACTGCATACATCACCCCTCTCCAACCCCAGGCACTGAGTGCAGCCCCAATGATTTGTGTGCTTGGGGGGCAGACAGCCAGGTGAACTGTGGGACTGCATAGAAGCTCAGTACTGTCTTATCATAGAGGAACACAGCACCAAGAACTGGACTGGTGGCGATCAGGGAGTATTTAGAGCAGCTCTGGGCCAGGGGGCAACCTTTTAGCATGATGAACCATGATGGAGGAAACTAAGTCCCAGCTTACCTCACTACTGGCTGTCTAAAGTGGCCTTGGACTCTGAATAAATTTTGGTGGCAGGCAGACCACAGTGACAGCTTTCCAAAAGCCTGGGTGTTGTGATGGTCTCAGATGCTGTGGGCTTTTGATACAACCCAGTGCATTGCCAGCTGTGATGATCACAGAAGGGCCTATGTCAACCCTCTCCCAACTCCACATGGTGCAGCTTGGGGAGAAATTCATTCAACTAGGGGACGAGAGAGGAAGAGAAGAGGAGACTGGGTCTTGCAATCATGTACCGACCCAGCCACAGTAAAACAAAGTCCTGAGCAGAATCCCAAAGTCCTTGATTCTAGGCACTTGCTCTAAGATGTTGCTTATAGCCTTATCCAGGGCCAGAAGTAAATCTGCTACACTAGTGGCACCACCTTAGTCGCAGCTAGCTTTACTACCTGCTGAATAAAGTGTCCTCAGGCCTTGAATAAACATTAATGGCAGGGAGGCAGTAATAGCCATAAGCCTTGAGTAAACCGTAGTATTATGATGATAGGAGAGGCCATGACGTTTGTGTGTGACTCAGCATGGTACCAAGTGCACTGGTTCATGTCACCTCTATGTAGCATCTAGCATTGCCTCCATCTTTTTCTTGACACATTCACAAGCTTATCCAGATTTAAGGGGAGGGAATATAGATTCGCACAGGGAGTGTCAAAACATCTGATGCCACTTTTTAAAACCACAACACTAGATTAATTTTAGAAAGGAGAAACAAATTTCAGATTTATGGAAATGATGAACAATTAAATCTCCCTGACATTCTCAGCAAAATGCATGACACACTTAACTATTAAGACATTTTGTTTGGACAGGACATGGACTGAAGATGAGAAAAAGAATGGGTGATTCGATAAAGTGGATTTAAATAAAAGGTCTGGAAAGGCCACTCAGGTTGAGAAGTCAATGAGTAGAGAGTAGAGATTTTGAGATTATTTTGGAATTGAGGAAACAGTGAAATACGAAAAACAATTGAAATAAAGTGTATTAATCAAACTCATGGCAAAAATACTGGAAGCAGAGCCAAAATATAAACAACAGACTGTGGAAAATATATAACAGTGGACTAGTATTTATAATATTAAAAGAGCTCACAAATTAGTAAGACCAAAGGCTTAAGGTAGATAATATGATAATAATAAATTGTTGTGAAGCTAAGTCTGGAGCACTAGGTGAAAACCTTAGAACACATCTCCTATAAATATTGGCCTATAGTAGAAAATAAAAACCTAGAAAGGATTTATTTTTGGGGGGCGGGATTTAAGGATGTACTTTCTTTTGTTAATTAGTTTAAGACAACCCACTATGAAACAACCTTTGTGTAAATTTCACATCTTTTCATAACGTTTTCTGTTGGCATCAGGAACATATTTGAGTTTTCAATGTAAGCATTGATTAGCACAGGCTTCGTTACAGAATATTTTACATGGAAAAGTAGGAGAATATTTATATTTTGGTCTAAAAAAAGAAAAAATATTAAAGAACTTTATAAAGAAATATGTTCCTGATAATTACAATTTATTATATTCCTAATAACCATGAATATACACGCTGATAATTGCTGCTTTCCTAAGCTCATAAACTCAGGTTTCCCTCTGAATAGCAGAATACAGAGAAACCATCCGTTCCCAAATGCCGCTCTCTCTTTATCCCAACAGGTGGGCTCAAAGCTTTTCTATACACATAGTTATTGCTGGACAAATCTTTCCCCTTCTTTCTAAGACATCCACCCTCCCTTGAGCCACAGTTCTTTATGATGAGATGACTCATTAAGCTTTCTTCCTGGTAGGGAGCTGACACCCAATTAATGAGCTGACACTGTTCTGTGTCCGCTCTCACTAGTGCAATAAGGCTCTGTTTACAAACACAGGCTGTGGTGCCTGTTAGGGAGGGCAGGTTAAAATCTCCCTGCTGGGCCAGTTTGTTCAAAATCATAAGGCTTCTCTAAACAATGTCTTTGTGCCTTAAACATCAGACATACTGCTGTCAGCAGGATGCAAGTCACCCTCATGACAACATCCTGTTTGGCGGGAAAGGGACCAAGGCCCAGAATTTGGATTATAAATCACATAAGTGGTGATCTTTATTACAAAGTTATTTTCAATATTCTCCAACAGTAGGACTTAGTTTAAGATAAAATTTTAGGTTTTCAAACTTTTTTTCCAGCTGAATGGTGTAGTTAAATCTAGAGGTTTTTTTTTCGTTTGTTTGTTTTTCTTTCAGTTTTTGGCCAGGGCCGGGTTTGAACCCACCACCTCCAGTATATGGGGCCGGCACCCTACTCCTTGAGCCATAGGCACCACCCTTAAGTCTAGGTTTTTGTGTTTTCTTCTGTTGACAAATGCCTATCTAATCTCAGGCTCCAGATGAAATACTGTTTCTTTAGTGAAGTCTTTCTTAAATTCTTCAAGAAGAGTAACTCTCTACATAATGTTCCCATACGAGTTTTAAAATGCCCCCCTAGTAACTTCCATCACGTTAACTCCCTTTTAATTCTCCTTCTCTAAAGAAATGATCCAGACATTACATAGTAAAGGACATAGAGTTGGTGTTGGCACAGGCTTCTAATTCTGTGAAGATAGGTGTCTAAAGTTGTGTTTTTTCACATTCTAGTACCCACTGGTATTTCTTCTCATTCCTAAGGAACCCGTTGGTTGTTAAAATTGTATCTCATTCTGTATCATTTGACACCATATCTTTCCCTCCTGGTGAGTTAGTTATACAGATCACCCATATCAGTACCTATGCATAACTGGCAGAAAGCTACATTGCAACCATGAATCTTCTCCTTCCAACTGAATTTAATATAAATTTAAAAAGCATGTATCAATAAATTCTAGTCTTATTTAAAAGGCCATTGGAAGACTGGTTTGGAATCTATGTCAGCAGATACAACATGGTAGTCTGGACAAACTCAATGGTGGTGATGCGTATGATAGCTTTGATAGAGATGAAAATATGTGACAAATTTGAGAGAGATTTAAGAAGTAAAAAGTATAAGGAATTGGTGATAGACATCTCCCAAATCTATCACATCTTTTTTTTTTTTTTTTATTAAATCATAGCTGTGTACTTCAATGCAATCATGGGGTACAATGTGCTGGTTTTATATACCATTTGAAATATTTTCATCGAACTGGTTAACATAGCCCTAGCCACATTTTCTTAGTTATTGTGTTCAGACATTTATACTCTACATTTAGTAAATTTAACATGTACCCTTGTAAAATGCACCATAGATGTGGTGTCACCAATTACCTTCCCTCCATCCATCCTCCTCCCTCCGCTCCCCTCCCTCTCTCACATCTTTTCACTTCTCTCACAACCATCCCCTTCATCATCATCATCAAGTTTTCCAGCTTTCATGCCTTCCTGGATGGTGGTGCCATAGATTGGGTGAGAACACTGGCTCAGATCCATGTTTGGGGAATGGTACAATACAGAAGCAGGGGTGGGGTGAGACTACGTGGATTCCTGAGTTCATCTTTGCATACATTGGGTTTGAAGTGTTTTGAGGATAGCAATTGAACATGCAAAGAGAAGATTTTTGTGTCTAAAATGAATAGAAAGAAGCCTGCACAGAGGTATATATTTATTGTTACTGCATATAGTTGTAGGTAAACTCATGGACATTGATAAGAAAACTTAGAAAAGGTTATCAAATGAAAGAATATGAAGGTTTAGGATTGAGTTCTGAGACACCTCAATATACAATGATCAGATACAGAAAAAAAGGAGATTTGGCAAGGAAGTGAAGGATTGACTGAGATGGAAAACAATCTAGTAGTGTGGAGCTAAGAAACCTAGGGATAAGGGTATTTCAGCAATAAAAAAAAAAGAGTTACCAAGCATGTGCTGCTAAAAAGTCAATTAGCTAAAGGTAGAGTATTAATGTCTTTATATAGTGATCAAGGAAATGCCATGAAGGATATCTGTAACAGTATGATCAAAATATTTCTGAATGTATATGAATCGTGCCCTGTGATTGCACCAATGTACATAATTATGATTCAA
>CAUYON010053268.1:0-13924 GCA_963573935.1 Arctocebus calabarensis | reverse complement strand
AGCCTTTTTTTTTTTTGAGACAGAGCCTCAAGCTGTCACCCTGGATAGAGTGCTGTGGCATCACAGCTCACAGCAACCTCCAACTTCTGGGCTCAAGCGAGTCTCCTGCCTCCGCCTCCCAAGCAGCTGGGACTACAGGCGCCTGCCACAACACCCTGCCATTTTTTGGTTGCAGCTGTCATTGTTGTTTGGCAGGCCCAGGCTGGATTCGAACCCGCCAGCTCAGGTGTATGTGGCTGGCACCTTAGCCCATTGAGCCACAGGTGCCAAGCCAGAATGTATATTCTTTATCTGTGGGATGCAGTGTTCTACATGTGTCCCTACATGCATCTATTAAGCACAATTGTTCTAGGGTCTTATTTAAGTCCCTTATATCCTTGTTTAATTTCTGTTTAGAGGATCTGTCCAGCTCTGTAAGAGGAGTGTTAAAGTCCCCTGTTAGTATGGCATTATAGGGTATTATATTGCTGAGACTGAGTAAGGTCTGTTTCAAGAATCTGGGAGCGTTTAAATTGGGTGCATAAATATTTAAAATTGAAACGTCTTCTTGTTATATTTTTCCTTTGACCAATATAAAGTGACCATCTTTGTCTTTTTTGACTTTAGTTGCTTTAGATCCACATGTATCTGAAAATAAGATTGCAACTCCTCTTTTCTTCTGAATTCCGTTTTCCTGAAAATTTGTCTTCCAACCCTTAACTCAGAGTTTTTAATTTGTCTTTTGAAGCTAGGTTTGTTTTCTGTAGACAGAAAATGGATGGCTTGTGTTTTTTAATTCAGTCATCCAATCTATGCCTCTTCAGTGGGGAATTCAAGTCATTAACATTTATTGAGATAATTGATAAGTGTGGTAGTGTTCTATTCACCTTATTTTGTGAGAGACTGTTGCTTAGTTTTATCTTTTGCATCAGTGTGGAAGTTACGTTCTGTCCTTTAATTTCTGAGTTCTTACATTGCTGTTGATCCATTGTGATGGTCAGTGTGTAGAACAGGTTGAAGGATTTCCTGTAGAGCTGGTCTCATTGTGGCAAATTTCTTCAATGTTTGTATCAGCAAATGATTTTATTTCTCCATCAATTTTAAAGCTTAGCTTCACAGGATATAGAATTCTGGGCTGGAGATTGTTCTGTTTAAGTAGATAAAGGTAGATGATCATTGTCTTCTTGCTTGGAAAGTTTCATTAGAGAAGTCTGCAGTCATCCTGAGGGATTTGCCCTTGTAGGTCAACTGGCACTTACTCCTGGCAGCTTGAAGAATCTTTTCTTTTGTCTTGACTTTGGACAGGTTCATCACAATGTGTCTTGGTGAAGCTTGGTTAGAGTTGAGGTGACCTGGGATCCAATATCCCTCTGAAACAAGAGTGTCAGAATCTTTGGTGATATTTGGGAATTTTTTTTTTTTGAGACAGAGCCTCACCCTGGATAGAGTGCTGTGGCATCACAGCTCACAGCAACCTCCAATTCCTGGGCTCAAGTGAGTCTCTTGCCTCTGCCTCCCAAGTAACTGGGACTACAGGCACCCACCGCAATGCCCAGTCATTTTTTGGTTGCAGCCGTCATTGTTGTTTGGCGGGCCTGGGCTGGATTTGAAACTGCCAGCTCAGGTATACGTGGATGGAGCCTTAGCCTACTGAGCCACAGGCACCGAGCTGGAAATTTTCATTTATAACTCTCTAGTATGGCTTCCATTCCCTTGAGGCATTCTTCTTCCCCTTCTGGGATACCTATAACTCATATGTTTGAACACTTCATAGAGTCCCATAATTTTGTCAGTGAATGTTCTGCTTCCTCTCTCTTCTTTTCTGCCTCTTTAACTATCTGAGTTATCTCAAGAGCTTTGTCCTCAACCTCGGAGATTCTTTCTTCTGCATGGTCTAATCTGTTGTTAATACTTTCCATTGCATCTTTAAGTTCTCTAATTGCTTCAGTTCTTTCAGCTCTGCTATATCCTTTCTATATTCTTCATATTGTTCATCTCTTAATTGATTCTGTTTTTGGATTTCCTTTTGGATATTTTCCACATTATCCACAGTTCCTTTCATGGTTTCCTTCATTTCCTTGATTGTTTTCTTCATCTGTATTCTAAATTCCCTTTCTGTCATTTCTAACATTTCCTTATGGGTGGAATCCTCTGTAGTAGCTACCTCACAGTCCCTTGGTAGGGTTGCTCTGGACTGGCTTTTCATACTGACAGGAATTTTCTGCTGATTTTTTCTCATGAGTGATTCTTTCATCTGTTTCCTTGCCCTAATTTTCCTTTTACTTCTTCTTGCTCTTTAAGTTGCCATGCCTCTGGACTAGGGTTTTGATGAGTCCTTTTTGTACAGGACCAGAAAGAGGAGAAAATTGAAGAGCAAGAAGGGAAAAAAGAAAGAGAGAAAAAAAAGAAAGAAAGAAAAAAGAAAAGAAAAAGGAGAAAGGAGAGGGGGTGGGTAGAAGCGACTATTGACAAGAAGAAGAGAAGCACAGAAAGAGGGGGACAGGAGTGATATAGGCGTACAGTAGGGTACTTTGACCCAACTTAAGAACCCCCAACCTCTGGGGGTGCCGGGTTGGGTGGTTAGGTCATCAGCTCTTTGCCAGCCTGTTTGGATACAGTACCCCACCTCCATCAATTAGAGAGGAAAGATGAAAATGCAATAAATTAAACCAGAACAAGCAAACCAAAAACTTTACAGGATAAAATTGGGGGGGGGGAATCAAATAATAGGAGTAGAAACACTAGCAAAAATGAAGTTCTAATTGTTGAAAAAGGCAATAATGGAAAACTATATTTAAACTAGAAAAATGAAGAAAGAAAAGAAAGAAAAAACAGAAAAGAAAAATCTATAGGGAAAATGTTGAAATTAAAAACAAAATCAAACAAGAAACCAAACCAAAACAAAACAAAAAACAAAGCAGTATATATATCTTGCTGAATATTGTCTGGGCAGCAGGTGATCTTCTGGGTTATGATATGTTAATCACAATGCTGATATCGCTGTACAAGATGGAGACTAGAGGTCTCTAATGATTTCTCAAACCCCACAGGGTGGAGAGCCTAAATCCTCCTCAGCCCCCTTAGACTTCACTTTAAATTGCTAACCTGGGGTATGCAGAAGCTTTCCCAGGAAAGTGCTTGTCACTGGGATCACTCCTTAAGTGTCTATCCACTCACCCAGTGTGCCAAAACAGGTCTCACCCTATGCCCCTGAGGGCTAAGGCAGCAAGGCGTCTCAGTTCCTGCCTTTAGGCTACTCACTCCCTCCTGATGCTTGTTCTGCAACCCTGAGGGTGGAACTTGCCAAGGCAGTTCTCCCACAATGGCTCCACACATAGCTCTGTCTGGCTTGGTGGCTCAGTCTGGGGCCCTAGACAACACTTAATGACCTCCAAGAGTGTTGGACACTCTTGCCCAAGTTCTCCCAAGGTAGTTCAACTGAGTGCCAAGTCCAAAAAACCCAAACAGCTTGAAGTTAAGGCCTTACCAGTTTTCAATCTCAGTGCTGCTACAGCCACAGCTGCCGGCAGGATTAGACTAAACAAACATGTGCAACCACTTGCCAGTTCTCCACTGCTTTTGCCTTCCTCAGGGCGTCCAAATGTCTCACGCTGTCTCCCTGTGTCCCCAGAGGGATGTTTCTGGGCAGATCTGGCCAGCCAGAGATGCCTGAAGTCTTTTCTCCCCAGTCCCACTGTGCCCAGTTGCAAGGAAGCTGTTACTTGGCTCAAATTATTATTTTTTTTAATGAACAAAAAAAGCCCTTGTCAATTAAGTGGTGATGACGGAAGTGACTCTGGAAGACCAGAAGAGTTTGTCCTTGTTTTGCTCCATAGTACTATGTTTAACATACAGATGGTCCTCAATTTATGAGGGTTTGACTTAAGATTTTTTTGACTTTATGATAGTGCAAAAGTGCTATGTATTCAGCAGAACCATATTTCTGAGCACACTTGAGGCAGGCCAGGTGTATTATGATGTTCAGTAATTTAGGAGTACTGATATCCCAGTGTGGGCAGACATTTCATCTGCTGAGGGCCTGAGGAGGAGGAAGGAAGAATTCACCCCTTTTTTCCCTACCTCTTTGCTTATGCTGGGTCATCTCATGTTCTCCTGCCCATGGACTGGGGTTTACACCATCTCCCTTCCTGGCTCTTTGGCCTTTGGACTTGGACTGAATGAAATCTCCAGCTTTTTTTTTTTTTTGAGACAGAGCCTCAAGCTGTCACCCTGGGTAGAGTGCCATGGCATTACAGCTCACAGCAACCTCCAATTCCTGGGCTCAAGCGAGTCTTCTGCCTCCGCCTCCCAAGTAGCTGGGACTACAGGCACCCGCCACAAAGCCCGGCCATTTTTTGGTTGCAGCCGTCATTGTTGTTTGGCGGGCCCAGGCTGGATTTGAACCCGTGAGCTCAGGTATACGTGGCTGGCGCCTTAACCTGTTGAGCCACAGGCGCTGAGCCATAAATCTCCAGCTGTTTTAGGTCTCCAGCTTGCAAATGGCAGATCAGGGGACTTCTTGTCCTTTATAATCATATGAGCCAACTCCTCCTGTTTTTACAGTTGTGGGTGTGCTTATGCAATGATGCTCCTGTCACCCAACAGGAGCCATGAATATGTGGCATATATGTATGTAATACACTCGGACAGGCTCTGTTTGTCTGCAGAACTCTGATAAATAAACTCCCAAAATGTTCGCTGACTTTGGTAGTGTATTTAAAGATGGGAAGATTGATTTTAAAAATGGACCCAATTGTCTACCTCATTCAGTATCTGCACCCTTTCAGGAATGCCCTTAGCAACTAATGGGGCCCATGCCCCCCCTCCCTGAGTCTGGTGTGTCCTTGTGACATGTTTTGACTGATCGAATGCAGGGCAAGTGAGTGCATGTCAGTTTTCCCCCAAAGCTTTCTCTCTTAGACCCCTTCCAAGCCTGGGTTAGAGTTCTATGTCTCCATCACTGCTGCTGTGCCAACAGACTGCCCTCTCCCAGGCAAGTTACACCTCCTACCACAGGCACTTGCTGGCTGGATAAGCAGCTAACCATAGCTGCCCAGAGAAGCCCAGCCATGCTACTCTGAGTTGGGTTCAGATGTCAAACTGACCAGATAACCTGAAGATGTCAAAACGACCATATGACACTTGTCTTAAATCCTTAAGCTTTGGGATAAAGTAGTAAAATTGTGAGCTGTGTAGAGGTTGAGATGTTACCTTTGAGATTTTTTTTTTTTTTTGTATAATGTGAAAACATAGAAGCCAAGTATAAAACATCTGGTATTGCATGCTTACCTGTGGGGAGGAAAGTTCAAACACGCATGTTGAAACTTCAGGACAAACTCTGAGGTTACCTAGAGACAAGAAGCCATGTTGGTTCCAGCTTTCTGTGATGTGAATTGGAGAGCCAGATCTGCTCAGCTATGTGACATCTTTTGTGTGACATCATCTTTTCAATGATCCTAATGCTTTGTGCAAGCAGAAAATGCATTGTCGATTTCAATGGTAGAGATGATTGAAGGATAGAAATAAAAGTTAGAAGTGTGTAGAGAGAGTTTCTACTGATTGTTATGAGAGGTTCCATATTATTAACATTATTAATGAAGTGTATGATAATCTTGGTCTTGTGCATTTGGGAAAAGTTAATGCTAAAAACCTTACAAATGTGATTCTTTATATCAAATTTCTACTAAAGAAAGACTTCTAGATGGGGAAATATGTGGATCTGGAATTCATTTATTTCAACCTTATAGGGTAAGTTGTTAGGACTACAAAACATTGAAGATGATTTCTTAAGATAATAACTTGAAAGCCTGGGTGTAGTGGCTCATGCCTGTAATCCCAGCACACTGGGAGGTCAAGGCAGGCGGATTGCTTGAGCTCAGGAGTTTGAAACCAACCTGAGCAAGAGTGAGACCCTATCTGTAAAAAAAATAAAAACAAAAATAAAAATAACAGGCAGCACCCGTAGCTAGGTCGGCAGGGTGCCAGCCACATATACCTAGGGTAGCAGGTTTGAACCTGGCCCGGGCCTGCTAAGCAACAATGACAAATGCAATCAAAAAATAGCCGAGTACCTGTAGTCTCAGCTACTTGGGAGGCTGAGGCAAGAGAATTGCTTAAGCCAAAGAATTTGAGGTTTCTGTGAGCTGTGATGCTATGGCACTCTACCGAGGGTGACAGCTTAAAACTCTGTCTCAAAAAAAAAAAAAAAAAAAGAAAATAACGGGAAGTTGTGGCGGGTACCTGTAATCCCAGCACCTTGGAAGGCTGAGGCAAGAGAATCGCTTGAGCCTAAGAGTTTTAGGTTGCTGTGAGCTCTGACACTGTGGCATTCTACCAAAGGTGACGAAGTGAGATTCTGTCTCAAAAACAAACAAACAACAAAAAAGAGGTAATAACTTGACTTGCTTCATTTTGGACAAAAGCTAAAGAGAATCTCCTGAACCCACTGCAATGACATGCCTTGGTAAGACTGGTTTTGTTTACCATGAGTGTTGTTCTAACAAAGCATGGAAACTATTTGGATATTTCTCTGTCTTCTGCAAGTAGCATTGTCATAGATTCAACCTAGTTTAATAAATTAGCAAGCACATATGAAAGCTTTATTTATTGATTGATTTTGAGATAGTCTCACCGTAAGGTGTCGTCTGGCCTCAGCCTCCCAAGTCCCTGAGACTACAGGTGCCTGTCACAATGCTTGGCTAATTTCTCTATTTTTAGTAAAGATAGCATCTATGCTTTTGCTCAGGCTGGTCTCAAACTCCTGAGCTCAAGTGATCTTCCTGCCATGACCTCCCAGAGTGCTGGGATTACAGGCATGAACCACCACAGATACACAATATGTGTATGAATGATCAAAGCCTGCATTTAGATGTTTAATATGGGGAGCTACCATTTCATTAATAACTTTTTATTTAGCTACAATTGCAGAGCAAGTTATGAGCATAATAATCTTCTACATGAATCACATATATACACTCAGAAAAATAACAGTTTTTTAAAACCTGTTTTTCTTCCCATGTTCAGTTTGTTCTGATTGAATTGCATTATGTTTAATTATGTAAAATGCAATTTTATGTTTATGTTTAGTTTGGCAATAAAAAAAGGTTTGGGGATTGGCACCTGTGGTTCAGGGGCTAAGGTGCCAGCCACATACACCGGAGCTGGCAGGTTCGAACCCAGCCTGGGCCTGCCAAACAACAATGATAATGACAACAAAAAAAAATAGCCAGGCATTGTGGTGCCACCTGTAGTCCCAGCTACTTGGGAGGCTGAGGCAAGAGAATTGCTTGAGTCCAAGAGTTTGAGGTTACTGTGATCTGTGATGCCACAGCACTCTACGACATAGTGAGACTCTGTCTAAAAAAAAAAAAAAGAAGGTTTGGGTTAATATTTTGTGTTTCTTTGTGGGTTTTTTTGTAATTAATTTTAATTGTAGTTTTGGATTATTGCATTTCACAAAAGCATTCCTCTGCACTGGATCAGGAAAAGAAAAAGAAGGTTCTTTACCACATATAATTTAGAACACAAGAGCACCCCCCACCTTTTGAAAACTTTTGATGTATTTCATTTTTTGAATACATTCACAGGTTTAAAAAGGTTCTAGTTAAAAAAGTCCCAACTTTTTGGTTTCCACCTGTCAAGTTTCCACATTTCTCATTCCCCCAAAAGTAATTACTGTTACTAATGCCTTCTATATCCACCAAGAAGGATTTTATGCATGTAAGAACAAATACAGGCACGTATTCCTATTTTCCCATCTATACACATGTCATACCATATATAGACAGTGGGCTAGCTGCATCTCACTTTTTGAGCACTTGACGTTATATTTTGGAGACCTATCTATTTTTTTTAGTCTTATTTTGTGCCTTGGGTAGAGTGCCATGATGTTCTAGCTAATAGCAACCTCAAAATCTTGGCTCAAGTGATTCTCTTGTCTTAACCTCCCAAGTGGCTGAGAGTACAGGCACCCTTCACGAAGCCTGGCTGGAGTATCTATATTATTATATGGAGAACTTTATGATATTGGACATCACTAAGATCCACTAGGATAGATGGTACCGCCAGGGACCACACCATACCTAGATCTGCCTGAGTTTTTGTTCTCTCAAGCATGAATAATTTCAAACATGCACAGAATCCTTGTTCTCTGGGATCTTCCCGTACTCCTGGTGTCCGTGGGGCCTTAGGAAGACACCAGCGCAGGCCACAGAGACTCTCCTCACACCTGCTGTTGGATGCTGTCCCGGATCACACGACACTGGGTACTGGGGGACTTGCCAGTCCCGACTCTTCAACTCTGGGTCTCCCTGACATGCCAGAGTTTGCTAAACAATGGTCTCCCCTGGGAATTGCAAATGTTTCCTTATTTGGAAAAAGCCTTCCTACCAATATACGATTAAGTTAAGGATCTTGAGAAGGAGAGATTATCCTGGATCGTCTGTGGGTGTTAAACCCTACCACATGTACGAGGTCGGACAATGAAGTTTGAGAACTCATTCTAGAAAAAGTGCTACATACCTCACTGCTGAACAGTATTTTTTCTTTTTTTTTGAGACAGAGCCTCAAGCTGTCGCCCTGGGTAGAGTGCTGTGGCATCACAGCTCACAGCAACCTCCAATTCCTGGGCTCAAGTGATTCTCCTGCCTCCGCCTCCCAAGTAGCTGAGACTACAGGCGCCTGCCACAATGCCCTGCCATTTTTTGGTTGCAGCCGTCATTGTTGTTTCGTGGCCCGGGCTGGATTCGAACCCGCCAGCTCAGGTGTACGTGGCTGGCGCCTTAGCCGCTTGAGCCACAGGCACCGAGCTCCTTTGGTGCACATTATTAGGTCACCAGAAAGCCGAGAGAAGCACTTCAAACAAAGGCTAGGAAGGCAGTCACTCTTCACCTCCTTGTGCCTCCCAGCAGCCGCCCTCCTCTGAAGCTCATCAAGAGGCTGGTGAGTGTCTGTCTACAGGGTAGTAGAGACATTCTCCAGTTTTAGGAAATCTACAGTTCAAAATGCCTAGGTGAAAAAATGGGTGACCACAGCAGAGAAAAACATAAGCCTTTTCTTTAAAAAAAACAAAACAAAACATGATGATTAAAAACAACAGATAAAATTTACCATAGTAACCATTTGTAAGTGTACAGCTTGGTCATGTTCATTACAGGCATATTGTTGACAAGTTTCTAGAACTTTTTCATCTCACAGAACTGAAACCACACCCACTGAACAACCCCCCATTTCTCCATGCCACCCGCAGTTCCCAGAAACCACGCGCTACTTTCTGTTTCTCTGAGTGAGACTAATTCCTGTACCTCATATAAGTGGAGTCATATAATATCTGTCTTTTTGTGACTAGCTAATTTCAATTAGCATGATGTCTTCAAGGTTCTTCTGTGACAGGACTTCCTTCTTTTTTAGGGCTGGATAATATTCCATCATATGGGTATGCCACATTTTCTTTACCTTTTCATACACAGATGGCCACTTGGGTTGCTCTTGCCTCTTAGCTATGGTGAATAATGTAAGTAACATGAGTGTGCAAGAATCTCTTGGAGATTCCACTTTCAATCCTTTTGAAAGTGGGATTGCTGGATCATATGAAAGTGTTGTTGTTTTTTTGTAGAGACAGAGTCTCACTTTGTCGCCCTTGGTAAAGTGCCGTGGCATCACACAGCTCACAGCAACCTCCAGCTCCTGGGCTTAGGCGATTCTCTTGCCTCAGCCTCCCGGGTAGCTGGGACTACAGGCACCCACCACAATACCCAGCTATTTTTCTGTTTTGCAGTTTGGCAGAGGCCTGGTTTGAACCTGACACCTTTGGTATATGGGGCTGGCACCCTACTCAATGAGCCACAGGAGCCACCCTGAAAGGTTTTTTTTTTTTTTAGGCAGAGTCTCAAAGCTGTCACCCTGGGTAGAGTGCTGTGGCGTCATAGCCCACAACCACCTCCAACTTCGAGGCTCAAGCGATCCTCCTGCCTCAGTTTTTCTACTTTTAGTAGAGATGGGGATCTCACTTTTCCTCAGGCTGGTCTCTAACTCATGAGCTCCAGCAATCCACCCACCTCGGCCTCCCAGAGTGCTAGGATTACAAGTGTGAGCCACCACACCCCACCTGACAGTTCTATTTATAATTATTTGAAGAGCCTCCACACTGTTTTCTATAGCAGTTCCATCACTTTACATTCCCTGCAACTGTGCACGAGAGCCTCAGTGCCTCCACTCTCACTAATGTTCACTGCTTTCTGTTATTTTGATGGTGGCCCCTGTAACTCACATAAAGTGACAGATAGCTCATTATTATGGTTTGATTAGCCTTTCTCTAATGATGAGTGATGTGAACATCTTTTCATATGCTTTTTGGCCATTTGTATATCTTCTCTGGAAAATGTCTATTCAAGTACTTTGCCTATGTTTAATATGTTTATTTGTTTTATTATTGTGAAGTTGTCCTTTATATATTCCAGATATTGCCCCTTTATCAGATATGTGATCCGCAAGTTGCCTTGTCACTTTGTTGTCTGTTTCCTTCAGGGTCCACTGCAGTCCCATTTGTGTATTTTTTCTTTGGTTTTCTGTGCTCTTGGTATCATATTCAAGAAATCATTGCCAAGTACAGTGTCATGAAGCTTTCCTTTTTTTTGATGATATTTGATAAGTCTGTATTCACTTTTCTTTTTTTTTTTAATTTTCTTTTTGCTCCTTTAATTTGATAATTTCAAAAAACCTATCTTCAAGTTTGCTGATTCTTTTTTCTATTTGATCAGCTCTTCTATTGAACCCTTCTCGTAAACTTTTAAATTCAATTATTAGATTCTTCAGTTCTGGAATTTCTGTCTACATTTCTTTTTTTAATAGTTTCTATCTCTTAGTTGACATTTTCATTTTTTTCATACATTGTTTTCCTGATTTTATTAAGTTGTACATCTGTGTTCTCTTTTATCTCATTGAATATATTTGAAACAATTGTTTTGCATTCTTGGTCACATCATTCATATATCTCCACATCTTCAGGGCCAGTTTCTGGAGATTTATTTTTTTCACTAGATTAGGCCATCTTATTCCTTGCATGCTTTGTTATCTTTTGTTGAAATGTGGGCATTTGAAAAAAATAGCTGCTTCTCTGCCTGTTATATATAAAGTCAGTCTATACAGATAGAGAAGCAGCTATTTTTTCAAACGAGCCTGGCTAGGGATTCTGGAGACCTCAGAAACCTTTTCTGGGGATATGTATTTTGTGGGCTTGTGCATGTGTTTCCCCAGTTAAAGAGGTTTGCCCTGTTGTGTGTCAGGACTGTAATTTCCTGGTCCCCTGGAGGGGCTGCAGTACTCCAGTCTCCCTGTGAAACAAGCCACAGTGCCATCTCCCTGTGAAACAAGCCACAGTGCCATCCTCTTTTCAACCTGACATCCCAAGTCTGAAGCAGCTCTGTCAGCACCCAAGTCGGGAGAGACAGCCACAATCGTCTGGCCCCCTGAAGATCCAGAACATTGGACTTTACTCTTCTTTCTTTCCCCAGGGCGAAGCTCAGAGGAGGAGATTTTTCTTTCAATTACAGCACACTTGTGTTGGGAGGGGAAGGGATCAGGGCAGAAGTGTAACCCACTTTCTCACCCACTTCAACATGGGCAAGTCAGTGTCTTTATGGGAAACAAGGGCGTGGGGGCTGCTGTTCCATAATCTTGATGACTCCCTTCTGCCCTTTCTTTTCTTTTAAAGCCATATCCCTTAGTTGATTTTAAGACTCCTCCCCTCTTGTTGATAGACTAATAATGGGCACCAAAATTTCTCCTGTGTGGAGTCTATTTTCAAATACTTATTTTTTTAAAATTTCAGGTTTGATATAAGGTTATAAACAGTTAGGTTACAGTGTTTGCATTTGTTAGATAGAGTCCACGTTGTAGTTGAGCCCCTCACCCAGGAGGTGTGCCATGTACCCTACATTATGCCCATTAGGTTCAAACTTATTTTATTCTTTACTTAGACATTGAGAAACAGTGTCCCAGAGTCTTTGTCACACCATGGGGGAGTTGCTGTGGGTGGGCCTTACCTTCCACCATCTGACTGCTTTTTGATTGCATCCTCAGGCTGCAGCTTGAGGGTTACAAATGTGTTTCTTTTTTTTTATTTTTTGGAGACAGAGTGTCATTCTGTGCCCTGGCATCATATACCTCACAGCAACCTCAAACTCTGGGGCTCAAGCCGTCCTCTTGCCTCAGCCTCCCACAGGTGCCCTACACTACGCCTGGCTGGGTTTTCTATTTTAGGGTGTCACTCTTGCTCAGGCTGGTCTCCACCTCCTGAGCTCAGGTGACCCACCCACATCTCTCAGTGCTGGGATGACAGGTGCGAGCCACTGCGCCCCGCCCTGCGTCTTCCACCACAAAATCTTGAACTCCTCCCTGGAGGCAGCAGCTTGCTGGCTCTTCCATTGCTTCTCTTGGAGGATGTCAGTTGTCAGTTGGGAGTGAGGATAATAGAAAGGGCCCGTGCCAGAGGGGGGGCAGCACTGACCCTTGGGGACAACACGGTTGTGTTTGTGTAATGGGCATGTTTGAGGACCAGAGAGGGTTTTGATAACAAAGTCCATTTTGATGATTATGAAATTAATATTTACATGTCTATTGTAGAAAGCGCGAAGACGTGAAAAGTGGAAAACAAAAATCAGCCACAACCATGTCATTCAGTGTGAGAAGCACTGTATTTCAGTTGAGTGGGTGTCTATCTTTTATATGTATACGGACACTTCTTTTCTCCTCCCAGATATCTGGATTATTGTCCCTGTAAAGCTATACTAAATATTTTAAAATTAAGTGAAGGGAACATTTTTATATTCATATTTTAAAAAAAACAAATTTTTTTTAAGTAAAACATCCCAGGAATGAAGAAGCAAGAATCCCATGTACTCAATTCTAATAAGAAGGCAGTAGATGAGCTAGTACAAGGTGGGGGGTAGGGGAATGAAGGAGGGAGAAGGGAGGGAATGGAGGGGCAGGGTGTATGGCACACCTCTTGGGGGCGACACGCAATTATGAGAGGGACTTTACTAACAAAGGCAATCGGTGTAACCTAATTCTTTGTACCCTCAATGAATCCCAATCAATAAAATAAACATTCATTTTTTAAAAGAACATGTTTGTTTCTTAGAGATTTCAGTGGACTTTGATTTCCACAGGATGAATGATGGGAGGCAGGTAATGCGGAATGTGGGGTGATTCCTGCAGCACTCATGAGACCCACGCTTTGGTGTCTCCTCTCTGTGTTCATCTGCTAAGCAGCCTTGTTCTTGTCTCAATCAGACTCTTGCAACTCCACAGCTGGGCGGCACCTCATCTGTCTAGCTCACCCATTCCCTGGTGGGAGGCAAAAGGAAGGCAAAAGACTGGGACAGCTCTCAATTTCTTGCCTTTAGGAACTTTGACACTTTGAAAAGAACTTTCTCAGCGGAGTACTAACAAGAGATGTCAGCTGCAAGTCACGGAGCAGTGAGTGAAAAGACCTCATCATGTCCACATAATTTATGCTTGGGTCACTTCTAAAGCAAAAGAAACTCAAAAGGTCTTTTCTCTTACGCAAACAAGACTTGCAATCTGGTTACTTAAGTGAAAAAAAAAAAAAAACAGCAGGGAACCATAAAAAATTATACTGTCTTAACTTATTTTGACCTAAAATATATACACGAATGTTCATTAATTATACTGTCTTGACTTATTTTGACCTAAAATATATACACGTATGTTCATTCACCAGACTTTTGATGTCAGGCTGATGTATTTCCTCTATGTACTGGTCTGCTGGCTCATGTCCTGTAACTTTTTTTTTTTTTTGAGACAGAGTCTCACTATGTTGCCCTCAGTAGAGTGCTATGGCATCATAGTTCACAGCAACCTCAAACTCTTGGGCTTAAGCAATTCTCTTGTCTCAGCCTCCCAAGTAGCTGGGACTACAGGCACC
>CAUYON010053267.1:0-14448 GCA_963573935.1 Arctocebus calabarensis | reverse complement strand
CCCCCCCCCCCCCCCCCCCCCCCCCCCCCCCCCCCCCCCCCCCCCCCCCCCCCCCCCCCCCCCCCCCCCCCCGCAGGAGACAGCTGTGGCCCTCACTTACCTTTCTACTCTACGTTGTGAAGAGAGTTTCTGAGTATAAGTGATTCAACTTACTGCTTCTTCCAGAGGCTCTTTGAGAAGAAGGGGGCACCTAAAGAAAATCTTGAAGGCAAAGTAGGATGTGCTGGCTTGGAGGGAATTCTAGGCTGAGGGCTCAGCTTGGCTAAAACCCAGGGGAAGACAGTTCGCAATTTACCAGGACTTCAGAGGGAGACTGAATGAATAGGAGGGGATTTTTTTTTTCTTTCATTTCACTGAAATTTAAGCTAGAACTCAATTTTGCCATTGAATAAGAAGAGCTGGAGGTGAAGCCACGTTCTGGCACAGGCACATCCCTACTGAGCCTCTGCTTCCTCCTCTGTAAAATGGGCCTGTTGCAGAGCTGTAAAGTGATAAAAGGAGAAACGGACATAGTTAAGTTTTCAATAAATGCTTTTAGTGGAACTGCTAAAAATGTACCCCCTACACCTTCTAGCCAGGTTTTGTTCCTTCTCAGTAGGCTCTGAGCCTGCCGCTAGGAGCAGGGAGCCCTGAGGCAGACGAAGGCCTCTCCCTTCCTCGCCCCAAATACATCCCTCTGAGGTGAGGGACAATCATCATTGTCCCAGCGAAGACGGCCCCCAAACAGGAAGTGACACCTGCAGGGCCAGCACTGGCCAGTGCTTCGTTAAGAACTGGGTGCACAGCCTGAATAGGTGGTAGGGGGTACCCCTGCACCTCATCTTTGGTGCAAAAGCAGCAATTTCCCTCAAAAGGGCCTCTTCCCTGTCATGTGCCGACCAGCCATGGAGTCGAGTTCCCTGTTTCACATCCCTTGGGTGGGTTCCATGCCTGCCGAGGCCAGTGTCCAGGAGGCCTAAGTCGCTTACAACGTAACAGCCCCCTGAACTGGGGCGGTACCCACGTTTGGGGGGAGAAATAGAGAATTGCATTTCCTGGGCCATCTGATCACCTCCCCCATCTGCAGAGCACTGCTCCAAATGCCTTCATCAGTGGCGTAAGTGTCATCCTCGCTTCCTCTTCATCCTGTAACTGCACCGTGGTTACCGTCTGCGTGGCCATCCTGTCGTCAGCCCCCTCCGTGGGGCAGGCTTTCTGCAGGGGAGACAGCACTCACGCTTCTCAGACCCGTACAGTGGACGCGTCGCCTTCGCTGCCCAAGGAGTTTCAGAGTGGTGAAGAAACACAGCCAAGGTGGCACAGCTGGACAGGGGCACGGTTGGCACCTGTTTAGTCAATAACTGGCTGACTATATACAAAGTCAAGTTTCAAACCCTTTTATCCCCAGCCCAGTTCCTCTCTCCCCCCCAGAGAGCCAGGGGAGGGGCTGGAGAGAAGGGAGGGAAACCCAGCCTTCTGTGGAATTGCCCTGCGGTGACTCAGGGCCCCTCTGCCGGTTCTTCTCAGGAAACACTAGGCTGATTGTTGCCCATCGTTGCCCTCCCTGCCCAGGAATCCGTGTGAGTAACTGCAGAGCAGAAAGGCTAAGGAGGGGCAGGTCCTGGGTAGAGGGCACACACAGGGGAGGGTGTGGGCTCCACCTTGTCTGAGAGGGAGAGAGCCAGGTGACTTGAACTTGAGCACTGCAATACCCTGTTTGCCCATCTGATCACCAAGACACCTAGGTGACTAACTGCGAAGGCAGCATGAACAGAGTAGAAACGCTGGGTGGAGGGAGGATTCACATTCTGGGTGGGAGGGAGCGGGACAGCAAGGAACGTCACGCTGCTCAGAACAGCACGCAACTTTCAACTTATGAATTGTCTATGTGTGGAATTTTTACATGTAAGATTTCCAAATATTAATTTAGTATGTCCAAACTGCAGTCGACCTTGGTCAGTGGACCTTAACTAACACTACAGAAAGTGAAGCTATGGATATTATATACATATATGTGTGTATATACATATGGAGAGAAAGAGAGAGATTTTTTTTTATAAGAAATTGGCTCTCTTAGGGCAGTGCCTGTGGCTCAAGGAGTAGGGCGCCGGCCCCATATACCAGAGGTGGTGGGTTCAAACCCGGCACCAGCCAAAAACTGCAAAAAGAGAGAGAGAGAAAGAAAGAAGAGAGAAGAAAGAAAGAAAGAGAGAGAGAGAGAGAGAGAGAGAGAGAGAGAGAGAAAGAAAGAAAGAAAGAAAGAAAGAAAGAAAGAAAGAAAGAAAGAAAGAAAGAAAGAAAGAAAGAAAGAAAGAAAGAAAAAGAAAGAAAAAGAAAGAAAGAAAGAAAGAAAGGAGAGAAAGAAAGACAATTATGGAAGCTGACGGGTCGCAAGATTTGCAGGGTGAGTCCACAAGCTGGAGACCCAGGAAAGCCAGTGTTATAGTTCCAGTCTAAAGGCCAGCAGATGAAAGACCAGAGACAGCTGATGTTTCAGTTTGAGTCCAAAGGCAGGAAAAAGCAATGTCCCAGCTTGAAGGCAGTCAGGCAGGAGACAGGTGAAGGAGGGCCAGCCTTTCATTCTATTCAGGCCTCTACTGGTTGGGTGAGGCCCACCACACAGGGAGGGCAATCTACTTCCCTCACTGTACCAGAAACAGCCTCACAAAAACACCCAGAATAACATTTGATCAAGTGTCTGGGTGCCCTGCAACCCACTTAAATTGGCACATAAAACTAACCATCACAAATGCCATTCGAGCTCCTTCCAGATTATTCTCAGAGCCATTATATGAAACCTGCAAAAATAGAGTGAAATTTTCTCTCATCTGCAACAAAATGAGAACAATACCAAGAGTGCAGTAAGTTTTCCTTGGAGCTAAATGTATTCAATTTTAAAATACCCTCTGTCTGAGATTATACTCTGTCATTTCGGGTAAGCTAATGTCCATTTTTTTATGATGTGATGGCAATAGCTGTCAAGCTAGGTTTTTTTTCTTTTTTTTTTAAAGCATTTTTTTTTCTCAAATAAAGATCTGCCAATATTAGTCTCCCAAATTTTGAGGGGATGTTTACTGGCAATGACATCCACACATTCAGAAGCTTAGATCTATGCTATCTATATGGTAGCTACTAACCATAATAGGCTATTGAACACTTGAAGTGTGGCTATTAAAAAAGTGAGTTGTGCTGTAAGTGTAAAATACACATGGGATTTCAAGGACTTAGTATGAAAGAAAGAATGTAAAATATCTTATTAATTATTTGAAGATTAATAATGTGTTAAAATGTTAACTTTTTTGATATATTGGGTTGAATAAAATGTACTATTAATATTAATCTCCCTTGTTTCTTTTTGCTTTAAAAACTATATTGCTGCTAGATAATTTAAAAGTCCATATAAGGCTAGGACTAGTGGCTCATGCCTATAATCCCAGGACTTTGGTAGACAAAAGTGAGAAGATCTCTTGAGTCTAAAGTTTGAGAGTAGCCTGGGCAACATAGCAAGACCCTATCTCTACAAATTTTTATTTTTTGAGACAGAATCTCACTTTATTGCACCTGGTAAAGTGCCATGGCATCATAGCTTACAGTAACCTCAAATTCTTGGGCTCAAGTGATCCTCTTGACTCAGCCTCCTGAGTATCAGGGACTACAAGTGCCCTCCCCAATGCCCAGTTATTTTTTTTTGGAGACAAGTTCTCACTCTTGCTCAGGCTGGTCTCAAACTTGTGAACTCAAGTGATCCACCCACCTCAGCCTCCCAGAGTGCTAGGATTACAGATGTGAGCCACCACACCAGGCCCCTCAATTTTTTTTTAAAAATAAACTTGGCATGATGGTGCACACTTGTCATCATAGCTATTTGAGAAGCTGAGACAAGAAGATTACTTGGACCCAGAAGTTTAGGTATATAGTGAGCTATGATCATACCACTGCATTCCAGCCTGGGTGACAGAGTAAGAATTTGTTTCTTAAAAATAAATAAACAAAAGTATATATGTGATTGCTTTTGTGGCTCATGCATTTCAACACTAAGCTAGTTGATTACTCAGGCCTTGGCCTGCTTGGATTAGAAAAGGAGATGACAGCCTATCCCTCCTCATTTTTGAGTTCTTCCCCAGGGCAGAAAGCAGCTGAATCAGTTACGTTTTTGCTACATAACAAACCATCCCAAAACTTAGTGGCTTAAATAAGCTAATAAATATTTAGCTAACAATGCTGTAAAGAGCAATTTG
Source organism: Arctocebus calabarensis (assembly GCA_963573935.1). Lineage (NCBI taxonomy): Eukaryota > Metazoa > Chordata > Mammalia > Primates > Lorisidae > Arctocebus > Arctocebus calabarensis. The sequence goes on along the minus strand of CAUYON010053267.1, from coordinate 10,231 downwards.
GGCAGGGCTCAGCTGGACAGTTTTCTGCTGATCTCAGCTGGTCATACTCAATGTCAGTGGTCAGCCAGGTGGCTCTGCTCAGGTAATTGGCTGGCTGTTTCCAGATTGACAGAGCAACTGAGTCAGGGCCAGAGTTCCTCATCATCCATCAAGCTAGCCCAGGGTTATTGAAGTGGTGGTCGTAGGATTCTAAAAGCAAGAGAATGGAGATCTAGACTCTACTCCACTCTAAAAGCAAGCCTTCCTGAGAACTACACTCAGAGCTCACAAAATGTCACTTCTCTCACATCTATTGCCCAAAGCAAGTCAGAAGGCTGGCCTGGATTCAAGGGCTGGGTAAACAGACTCTGCCTTTTTGGTGAGAAATGCTGCAAAGAACTGTCATCGTTGTTGCACCATACTTTACACCAGCTGAGTGGCCCCAAACATCTTCTTCAAGGATAGCACAGTCCTTGATTCCCAAGCCCTGTTCTTTGTCAGGGCCTCCTTATGACTTTTTTGAATCTTAGGCAGTTTTGCCTCTATAGGCCTTTTCCTCCACAAATACACACACACACATATACAGGCTAGACATAAAGTTCATGTGCAATTTACTATGCTTAACTGGTTTAAGGTGAAAACATGGACAAAAGTTAATAAGAACTTTTTGTCCACCCTGTGTGTACATATACATCTGTATGCATACATATATATAATTACCATTCATTACTACATTGGTAAAATGATGTATATAATCTAGGATGAATTCTTTATTACATATTTATTATTATATTCATTTTTTTCTTCTGATTTTAAAATAAATTAAAATGGAAACATTTCATAGGTCCCTGTGAGTAGTGTGAGCACAAGTACTGGGCCTGCCATGCCCAGAGGGGAAGTCAGTCCTGCTGGCTGTGGCTAAGCAAGTACAGGGCAAGTAGCTCAGAGGCTCAGCCATTGCTCTAGGACCTGGGAGTTATTCAGGGTGACAAAGGGCAGGGCAGGCATCCCATATTATTATTTTACAATCTGCAAAGGGTTTTCCCATGCAGCCCTGCTATGGAGCCTCTCATTCTCTCTTTGAGCTAGGTGAGACCGATGTTCTATTTATCTTTGTACAGATGCATAAACTGAGGCTCAGAGAATAAATCCGACTTTTGCAGGGCCCAGGTTCTCAGAGCACACTGGGCTAGTTCCCTGACACCACACTAATCCCAAAATAACATGCCCCGAGGGGTTAATAAGGCAAACAGCCTCAGTAAAGACAAGACTCCTGCAAGAGACCTGGTTGCAGCAGGCAGGGCTTGACTGCGTGATTTCTAAGGGAAGATTCCCTGAAAGGCCATGGAGGATAGGCCGTGTGTATTTGGGGTAAGGAAGGGCCGGTTGATCTTCTAGACTTTGAAGAAAATCACTAAGGCAGGTTTTCAAAATCAGAGCTTGCTTTTGGCTGCCCCCTATGCATGTACACCTGCCTGTCATTAACAATTTATGTTATCATTGCTGCTGTTATTATTTAAGAGAGCAAATTGGAAAGAACAGAGCTTCGAAGTCAAATGTTCCTGTTTCTTCTGCCACCTTCTAGTAGGGCTGCTGACTTTACCTCTCTGTGACCCAGTTTCCTGAAATCCAAAATGAGCCTGGAGCACCCACCTCCTAGAGTTAGTTGGTGAAGATTGACTGAGGAACGATGCAGCCAGCTCTGAGCCCACGCTCAGACGCATGCCCTGGGCCCGGAGGTGCTGGTGGTAGGGATCTCATTAATGTTTAATGTCAGAGGCCCCAGCATCACTAGGCCGGGCTGACCCCACAGAAGGGCAGTCACCAGCCCCCCACCCCACCCCACTCTCTCAGGGCATCCCCACGTGGTCCCCATGAGGAAACACAGATTCATTGCCTCGGACTAAGGTACAATAGGTTTCTAGGCATCATGGGCATTTTTCTGTCACAACATGAAAATATCAGAATGTTTGTCCCCCCAGGTTGCCCATGGGGCATGTGGGGTCTGTCTGACACAGAGCTGGGCCTCTGTCAGCTAAGATGAAGGTGGTGGAGGAAGTGGAGGGCATATTTCCTACAGGCACCAAGGCCATTTGGGTGGAAGGAGGCACTCGCTGCTGGGAATGGGAGGTTTCACCACCCTGAAAACCACTCTCCCCAGCCTAGGCCCCCAGACCTCAGATATGGTAACAACAGGTTTCCTGGCACACAGGCCTCAGGGCCTTATGTAAAGTCACATTCCCAGGTGAAAAGAGTAGGTTGGTCCAGTCGGTGCTCTTGGGCACTGCCCACGTGCCTGACGCTGGGGGACAGAGAGAGGTTAAATGTGGTCAGGCCTCCCGGAGAGGCTTTAGAAGACAGCTGAGTAGCGAGTGCAAAGAGGGGAGTGGGGCAGCCTGAGAAGTCCAGGTGACAGCAGGGGAGGCTTCTGGAGAAGGTGCTAGGTGCCTGCATGCCAGATGCCAGGCAGGGATGAGAAAGGGTTTGGCACAGATCAGGGAGGCTCCGTGGAGTCCAGAGTGCTGGGTAGTTTGGTGAAGGGCAATGAGTTGGAAGGGCGGTGGGGAGGGATGGCTACAGACTTTGTCCCAGAGGCCCTGGGGGCCACACAGGGAGGGACGGGTGGCCAGCCCTGTGATTCCAAGCTGATTTATTTTTTTTGAGACAGAGTCTCACTCTGTTGCCCTGAGTAGAGTGCCATGGCATCATCATAACTCACAGCAACCTCCAACTCTTGGCTCAAGTGATCATCTTGCCTCAGTCTCCCCAGTAGCTGGGTTTATAGGTGTGCCCCACTATGCTTAGTTTTTTGTTGTTGTTGTTTGTTTGTTTTCTATTTAGTAGAGACAGGGTCTTGCTCTTGCAAGTCTTGAACTCATGAACTCAAGTGATCCATCTGCCTCAGCCTCCCAGAGTGCTAGGATTATAGGCATGAGCCACAGTGCCTGGCATGGTTTTTTAAAGCTATGCTTTAGCATCTTGTAGGTAAAGTGAAGTGTGGGTTAAAGCCACCGAGTGCTGATGAGGGCGTGGGCGTGGGCCCAGGGGACTCTCATCCACTGCTGGTGGGAGGAGACTTGGAACAACCACTGTGGAAAACCATTTGGCAGCATCTACTGAAGTTGAAGACCACAGCGCCAAGCCCAGACTCAGCACATGGTACGTGCTCAGTGAAGAGCCGGTGAGTGGGTGAAGAAGATGAGGAACGCTGTCCTTCCCGGGGCAGGTGGGGGAGGAACAGCCCGGAGGTGGGTGGGGAGCTCTGGTGGATATAAGCAGGACATGAGGCTTGAGGACCACATGAGACAGCAGCTCGGTGGGAAACAGACAGCTGTGGACCTGTGGAACTATTTGCATTCTTCCTTTGACCCTTGTTTCTATGTACCTTCTTTCATTCTTTTATTCACAAACATTTCTCCTGCACATCTCCTGTCCCAGGCGCCAGGCAAGGCACTGTGTATAAGTCAGTGAGCAAGAAAGGCAAGATTGGGCAGCGCCTGTGGCTCAACGGAGTAGGGCGCCAGTCTCATATGCCAGAGGTGGTGGGTTCAAACCCAGCCCTGGCAAAAAAAAAAAAAAAGAAAGAAAGAAAGAAAGCCAAGGTCCTCATGCTCACACAGGCTTCAGCCTGGGGAGGGAAACAGAGAAACCAGTAAACCAATATGTAACTGCAGGGGACACACGCCCACTTGGAGGTCCTCTTGGGTGCTGAGAAGTGGTCATATCAATGAAGGTAAGAGGGGAGGTGGCCTGCCCAGGGCCATATGGTGTCTTCATTCTGGTCACCATAGCCCAATCATGAGCCCTTTTTGTGACTTAATTAAAACCTTGAGAGAAAGTAGGAAAGGAAGTTGCAGCGGGGTAGGCCTGGTTGGGGGCTTATGGAACTCCCTCCCCACCCCCCTGCGCCCATGCCCAGAGCTTTTGGCCCTGCTCAGTGACACTGTGGACAAACATTGGGCCAACTGAGCCAGGTGACAGGAGCCAGCTTGGCTGCACAGGCCTAGAAAGGGAAATCTAGGGCCTGGAGAGGGGCATGCAGGCTACGATGAGTGATAAGTGATCTCTCTGTGTCCTAAGAGTCCTCAGACACCTCGGTAGTCACTTCTGTGTGATGTCCCACAAGTTAAAGAGTCAAAGAGAGGAAAGGGCAGCAGTGGTGTCTTCCCTCAGCCTCAGTGGTTGGGTGTAGATACCAGAAAACAGAGTCTGGAAGTATGGATGAGAACTTGTCTCCCCTGCTTCTGCAGAAGGCGTATCCCACTGTCCAGCGCCCAGCCACTGCCTGCCGTCCACTCCTCTGCTTGGAGTCTCCCAGGGATGACAGGAGCCCCGTCGCCCTGAATACGCGCGATCTGTTTCAGATGCACACCAGGTCCTCTACATCCGACTAGTCTCCTCACGTGCATGGCAAAGTGACTGAACATTCTGTTCAAAGTCCTCACGGCATCAGTGGTCAGCTGCATGATGGGGACAGAAACCTGGACAAGAAGCTGAGCAGGTGGTCATGACCTCAAAGGCCACGCCGAGGACACCAGAATCGCCCTTTGGAAGTGTCCAAAGAAGGAAGGGTACAGGGTAATCTGAGGGTTAGAAAAAATCACTCTGGGGCAGTGGAGAGACTGCGGGGGGGCGGGGAGATGAGAAAGAGGCCAGAGAGACGGGCCGCTTAGACTCCTGCACTAGTCCCAGCAAGAGCAGAAAGAGCCTACGTAGGGCAGTGGCAGCAGGGATGGGAGGAAAGGACAAAGGAGAGAAGCAGTGAGTGAGGAGGGAAGGCCCAGGCCCTTAACTGCAACCTGTAGGTTCCGGGGTGTGGTGGGTTGAACGGCAGCCCCCAGAAAAGATGTGCTCACCAGCAACCTGTGACTGTGCCTTACTTGAAAAAAGGGTCTTTGTAGATGTTACTAAGTTAAGGCTCTCTAGAAGAGACCACCTGGATTGCCCTGAGAAGTCCCAAACCCAATGACAAGTGGCGAAGGCCACGTGAGGCTGGAGGAAGAGCCTGGGGTGATGCGGCCGTGAACTGAGGGACTCCGGGAGATGCTGGAGTTGGGCCCTTTGCAGAGAGCACAGCCCGCTGACACGTGACTGAACATCCTGGCCTCCAGAACTGTGAGAGAACAATTGTTTGAAGTTTGTAGTAATTGTATGGCAGCCCTAAGACATGAATCCAGAGACCCTGCTTTGCAACATCCCATCAGATCTCCAGGCTCCCTGCTCCCGGGAAGGAAGTGCCCCCCTCCCAGCCTGCAGACCCAGACAGGCAAGGCTGAAGCGGGAAAGGCTCTCACTCGGGCCCTGCCTCGTGCTAAAAAAACAACCTCCGGTGTGTTGCCACATGAGGATTAGTCAAATGATTATGAGCTCTGACTTCCCCTGAGTAATTTGGTCGGGCTGACGGCTGAGGCCTTGGAGGGGTGAGTGGAGTCGTCACCCGGTCAGCGAGGAAAGACAGCAACAAATACCTCCCCGAAAAGGCCAATCTCCGTGGGAACCTCCAGGAAATCCGACCAGGTTTGCAGGTGGCACACCCCAAACACGAACCAGTTGGGCAAACTTGAGGCCACCAGCCCTGCACCCCAGTCCATGAGGTGAGCTCACCCTGCTCAGGGCCATAGGGAGCTCATCTTCAGGGGCCAGGAGCAGCCTTGTGGGGAGCAAAGTGAGCCTCTCCCAGGCTCGGCTGGGGATGGGCAGGCAAGCTGTCCCTACATTACAGGCTGAGGGAACCCAGTGTGGCCACAAGCACAGGGGCTAGTGAGTCAGGTTCAAATTCTTCAAAGCCGTGTGTCTCCCTCATAAGTGGTTTCCCTCAGCCTCAGTTCCCTCATCTCTGAAATGGGAATGATTAGACCCTTAGGACTCAGGACTGAGCTGCTGTGTGCCAAATGCCCAGCACCTGGTAGGTACTTCCATCAGTTGGCTATTCTGAGTTCTTTGCATTTTTATGTAAGTTTTATCTGAGTTTGTCAGTTTCGGTGGGACTTTATACCTGGTCCCAGAAAATTGTTCTGGACTTCAATCTTGATTAGTAACACCAGTCCAGAGCCTGATGGCTTACTAAGGCTTTGCATACCTTCCACTTAACTCCCTCAACAAACCTGGAGCACAGGCAAGCATGGCATAGCTCATGTCCCCCCAGTTGTACAATAAGGGAAACTGAGGCTCCAAAAGGCAAAGACTTCCCCCGATGGTCACACCGTAGTGAGGAAGCAGCAGAAAGACGCTTTGAATGCGTGATGTCAGACCCCAGACCCAGGGCTTTGAGTAGGGGTCTCTCATATAGTCTTACTATTCCAAAAGTTGAATACACCTGACAAAGGGGGATAGTCATCATTCTGGATGCCTTCATTAAAGTTCAGTTCCAAGGTTGGTGCCATGCAAATGTATTTCCTTTGCCCTTACTCAAACGCCTTCCCCTGGCTTCCCTAAAATGTGGGCGACAGTCTCAATGGGAAAACCATATGCCTTTGTTCTTGTTTAACTTTCTTTCTTGGCAAGAACACAGCTCCATGGAGGAAAAGGGAGAGAAAACAAGGACACATCACAGAAGGAGGGTTTCCGATTTTTGATGTAAGGAAGAACTTCCGAATGGTGAAGGCTGCCAAGCCCTGAATTGAAATGCCAAAAAGAATGAGAACTTTCCCGGCCTGGGAGTTCTGAGGTCCACTTCTCCCAAGGGCTAGGGATGGCCCCGACTCTCTCTGTTCTCCAAGGTCACCTGAAGTCAGTGTTTGGCCCTCTGCATGATGGCAGGCATAGGGGTTCCCAGGCTAGCCCACTGCCCTCATGGGACCCACGGTGGAGCCAGCACGCAGTGTTCATAGTTGCCGTGATGCAGTTTGGATGGAGCTTTGCATGTGGGAGGTGTGTGTAGAGTCTCCTGGGAACAAGGTAACGGGGGTGCAGGAAGCCCAGGGTCAATGTGGCTACAACAGAGACCTCAGTGTGAAGAGTGGGCTAACCCCATTACTCCAGGAAGAGCAGAGAGAAAATGATGTCGACCCTTCCCAAGGCCCATTTCCACCCAGTTGTGGCCAAGCCTCAGCTCCTGCTAGATCGACAGGTCCGGGACAGGGCCTGCTCCTGCCAATGCCTCCCCGGTGTCCAGCAGAGCCAGAGCGCGGTGCTTCTTTGACAAAAGCATGAGCAAGGAGGCTTCAGCTCTCAGCTCAGAAAGCTACACCCACGGCTGAGCTGCTTTTCCTTCTCACTAGGCTTGCTTCCCAGCTTTCCTTCCCTCCTCATGAGTCTCAGGGTCCTTGTGATGTTAACCAAAGACAAGATACTTCCAGAACTTGGTGATTTCTTGCATGTCACCCACAGTGATTGGAAGAACTCCTTGGCTGATTCATGGGCCAGATAATTGATTAACCTCCAAGAAAAGCCCCCCAGCTCCCATGGTTTGGGGTTGCTCTGCCACCTCCACTACCAGGGAAGCTTCTGGAGGGAAGGGGAGAGTGTGCAACTCTGCAGGACTGAGCTTTCCCTGGGACCCAAAGGGCTGTGGTCATGAGGGAAGTCTCTAGAGAAGCTGGGGGGATGCCCTGTGGGGAGGGGACTCTTTTCTACTGTCACACCTTCCTTTAGCCTGTGTTCCCCCACACCTGCTATGGGGCAGCAGGTCCCTGCCTGGCAACCCTGTGTGAAATCATTCATGGGGAGGTGGGTAAAGCTCCTAACATGACTGTGACTTTGGGGTGAGGTTTGGGGTCAGCAAAGGCTTAGGAGAGGAGGGGACAGAAAAAAAGTTGAGACTGGGCTCGCGGCCATGGCTCAACCGGCTAAGGCGCCAGCCACTTACACCTGAGCTGGTGGGTTCAAATCCAGCCCGGGCCCGCCAAAGAACAATGATGGCTGCAACCAAAAAATGGCCGGGCGTTGTGGCGGGCGCCTGTAGTCCCAGACACTTGGGAGGCGGAGGCAAGAGACTCGCTTGAGCCCAGGAATTGGAGGTTGCTGTGAGCTGTGATGCCACAGCACTCTATCCAGGGGCGACAGCTTGAGGCTCTGTCTCAAAAAAAAAAAGAAAGTTGAGACTGAAGGAAAAGGAAGCTTTTTTCCTCAAAAGAAAGGGGTGGGGCTGAGACTGCAGGGAAGTGTCCAGGCTAGGGGAACAGCACCTGCCAAGGCAATGGGCAGGCGAGGGCCTCAGAGCTTCAGGGAAGGAACAATGTCCTCTCTGGGCCAAATGCAGAGTGGTGGGGACACCAGGAGCTGATGGGGACAGAGGAGACAGTGGGCAGGGCTTAAGAAGGGAACAAACAGCTGGCACACTCAGTCTCAGACCACAACTGAGATCACCAAGACCCCCTGAGACCATGGGTATCCCCAGGAAGAACTGGGTTCTTGGAAGTGAGTCAATGATGAGCTGAGACGAAGCCCAGAGCAGCGCACAAAGCCTGGTGCCTCGCTGTCCAGCACAGCTTCCCTGGGGGCAGCGTGGCAAGGGATTCCATGCCCCGGGCAGGTCCTTGATCACGCAGCACTTCTCGAATGGCCTGTCCTGACCGCCCTGTCGGCCACTCCCCCACACTTGCCTCCCACCCTGCCTGCTTCTCTGTGGCCCTGTCGCCACCCTCACCTCGGCCGACTGCCCGGGGATTGCCCGTGTCTCCCCCCTTCTTGCCTATTTTGTTCCCCACTGTACCCTGAGGGCCTGGATGCTGGACAAAGAGCAGGTCCTCAGTAAATATTCACGGGATTTAAAAACTGCCAACAAGCGCTCCTTGTTAATATCCAGACTCTGCCTCCACGCCTCGCTCACGCTCCCTGTGACTCCCATCTTACAGATGAGCAAACTGAGGCTGGGGAACCTAGACAGTGTATTCCAAGTGCTCATCTGCTAAATGGCCAGAGCTGGGATGCACATCCTCAGATCTGGTAACTACAGTCGCTGCAGTCGGGTTGCCTGAGGAAATTGGCTTAAGCATTTCCCAGACTAGACAACACCTGACCAGGGCACATATTTTTACACCCCTTCCCTCCGTGTGCACACGCACGCATTTCACAAACCAGATTCCAACAGCTCTGTGTTCAAATCTGGAGGGCAGACTTGCCAAAGTGGTGGTGTTAGCTGTCATCAGCAGAAATCTCCAACTCACAGATGTGGGTCATGAATTTGTTGGCAACACATCTTTTGGGTGGAAATCCTGGAAATGGATGCACTTCCCCCCAGCCTGTGGCGGGCTGTTCCCAGGCTAGCCCAGGAAGCCTAACTCCCATGTCCCTCCTGAGTGTAAAACTGAGTCTTGACGCCAAGAATCCAGGAGAGCGTATGGGCGCCTGCTCCCTAGGAAACCACTCTCATGGTCATTGCCATGGCCAGGTTTCTTTTTTTTTTTTGAAGACAGAGCCTCAAGCTGTCACCCTGGATAGACTGCCGTGCATCATAGCTCACGGCAACCTCCAATTCCTGGGCTTAAGCCAGTCTCCTGCCTCTGCCTCCTAAGTAGCTGGGACCACAGGCACCCACCACAACGCCCGGCCATTTTTTTTGGTTGCAGCCGTCATTGTTGTTCAGCGGGCCCGGGCTGGATTCGAACCCGCCAGCTCAGGTGTACGTGGCTGGCGCCTTAGCCCGTTGAGCCACAGGCGCCGAGCCATGTCCAGGTTTCCTATTTGTGCCATGAATGGACTAATAGGGTCAGAGAGTGGAACACTGACTACAGTCCTGTGTCATCTCCCGCCCCCCAGCCACCCCATGAGAGTTCAAGGGGCCCCTGTGCTCTCATTTGTGTCTGGAGAGGGTGCGGGGCTGCTGGGCAGGCAGTGTCCGTCGTGAGCTCCAAGTGCATCTCTTGGGAGTCGCTCCTGCTGCCCCGCCTCCCAGCTCGGTGCTTTGAGTGAGGAGCAGCTGATGTCATCACAGGCCGAGAGGGCAGCTGCCCACCTCTTCCCCCTTCGAAGTTTAGAAGCTTTGAGTGGTTTTTTACTGGGTTCTTCGGGGGAGAAAAGGATGATATAGATGACTGTATCTTTCACTTCCTAGGTCCCACACAGTGCACTTTTAAGATTTGGAAATTTTATTAAATCCCTCACAGTCCAGCATCTTTCGACATTTTCTGTGGTTTAATTCTCCCTGGGTCTTTTTGCTCAGTGCTTTGGCTTTCTTTCTTTCTTTCTTTCTTTCTTTCTTTCTTTCTTTCTTTCTTTCTTTCTTTCTTTCTTTCTTTCTTTCTTTCTTTCTTTCTTTCTTTCTTTCTTTCTTTCTTTCTTTCTCTCTTTCTCTCTTTCTCTCTTTCTCTCT
>CAUYON010053264.1:0-50281 GCA_963573935.1 Arctocebus calabarensis | reverse complement strand
AGTCAATACTTTATCACATTCAATGGCAAGTTGCCCCCCACTGAGCTACTGGAACCTTTTCTGTATGAATTCATGGCACGGTAGATGAAAATAATAGCCCACTACTACTGTAAAAATGTTTCTTGTTCATTCACTAAAAGTGTGATTTTTTTCCCCCACAAAGAAGTATTAAAGCAAATTTTCATGTGTCATAAAAAAAAAATATATTTAAAAATCAATGAATGTAACCTACCATAATATAAGTATAGGCTAAAGGAGAAAAATCATATTCTGATATCAATAAATGCAGAAAAAGCACTTGACAAAATCCAACAACCATTCATGATAGACTCTTAGCAAACTAGGAATAGAGGGGCCCTTCCTCAACTTGATACAGAATATCTGTAAAAAACATACAGCTAACATCATACTTAATGATAAAAGACTTTTTCTTTTACCAAAGGAACTTTTTTCCCTAAAATCAAGAACAAAATGAGGATAGTTGCTCTCACTGCTCTTTTTAACATAGTGCTAGAAGTCGTAGCCAGTATAATAAGGCAAGAGAAGGAAACAAAAGGGATACAGATCAAAAAGAAAGAAACAAAACTATCTCTATTTGCAAGTGACATGTGTGTCTAAAAAAAAATTGCAAGTGAAAAATGCCTACCAGAAACAAAAACAAAAATCCTCCCAGAACTAATAAGTGACTGGCAAGGGCATAGGATACACACTCAACATACAAAAATAAATTGCCACTAAAAAAGATGGAGACTTTATATCTTTTGTATTTTCCTGGATAGAGTTGGAACACATTCTTCTTAGCAAAGCATCACAGGAATGGTGAAGCAAGAATCCAATGCACTCAATTCTAATATGAAGGCAGTAGATGATCTAATGCAAGGTGGGGGGCAGGGGAACGAGAGTGAGGGGAGAGGAGAAGAGGGAGGGAGACGGGGGTCACATTGTATGGCACAACCTCTTGGGGGTGGGACACAATTATAGGAGGGACTTTACCTAACAAATGCAATCAGTGTAACCTAATTCTTGGTACCCTCAATGAATCCCAGACAAAAAAAAAAAAAACCAATCAATTGTATTTCTATGTACAAACAATGAACACTAGGAGACTGAAATTAAACATACAATACAAATGTTATACTTAGATCTAAATCTAACAAAAGATAACAGGAGGCGTATGCTGAAAAGTACAAAATGTTGATGAAAGAAATCAACGAAGATATAAAATAAATGAAAGACATGTTGTGTTCATGAATTAAAATACTCATCACAGAAAGGATGTCAGTTCTTTCCACATTGATAGAGAGGTTTAAAGAAATACGTATAAAAACCAAGCAAGACTTTTATCTAGATACAGATATGCTTATTTTAAAGTACGTACTATGGAGAGAAAGACAAAAGAGTTACAATAGCTCACGCAATTTTGAAAAAGAAAAATAAAGCGAAAGGAATCAGTGTACCTCATTTGCAGAATTAATCTACAGCTACTGTAACCAAGAGTGAGATTTGGGTGGAGAGACAGACACAGATCAATGGAACAGAATAGAGAATCCAGAAATAGAGCTACATGAGTATGGCCCACTGATTTTTGACAAAGGTGTAAAAGCAATTCAATGGAGAAAGGACAATCTTTTCAACAAATGGTGCCAGAGAAACTGGATGTCCATTGGGGAAAAAAAAAACTCACAATAGACCATAGAGTTAAACGCAACTGAAAAATTCTAAAACTTTCAGGAGAAAGTCTTCAGGGCAGGGGTAAAGAGAGGTTAATTAATGTGTACAAATACACAGTCTGATAGAAGAAATGAGACCTAGTGTTTGATAGATCAGTACTTTGACTATCGTTTCCAACTATTCCAATATATCCAACTATTGTACATTTCATAATAACGAGAAGGGAATAATTTGGCTGTTTCTAACCTAAAGAAAAGACAAATATTGAAGCTGATGGATACCCTTATTACACTGATCTGATTTTTATAAATCATATGAATATGTTAAATATCATACATACCCCTAAAATAAAAGTAACAAAAATAAATGTATGAATAAAAAAAAATTTTTTTTTTGAGACAGAGTCTCACTAAGTCACCCTAGGTAGAGTGCTATGGTGTCACAGCTCACAGCAACCTCAAACTCTTGGGCTCAAGCAGTTATCTTGCCTCAGCCTCCCAAGTAGCAGGGACTACAAGCGCCCACCACAATGCCCAGCTATTTTTAGAGATGAGGTCTTGCTCTTGCTCAGGCTGGATCTCGAACCTATCAGCTCAGGCAATCCAACTGCCTCGGCCTCCCAGAGTGCTAAGAGTACAGGCGTGAGCCACTGGCGCCCAGCCTTTAATCTTCAGGACCTAGGGCTTGGTGAAGAGTTCTTAGACATAATGCAAAGGCACCATCCATAAAAGAAAAAAATGGGGTGGCGCCTGTGGCTCAAAGGAGTAGGGCACTGGCCCCATATGCCAGAGGTGGTGGGTTCAAACCCAGCCCCAGCCAAAAACTGCAAAAAAAAAAAAAAAAAGAAAGAAAGAAAGAAATGGATGAACTGGAGTTCATCAAAATTAAAAACATTGACTTTACAAAAGACCTGTTAAAAAGATGAAAACATAAGCTACAAACTGGGAAATAAAGAGAATTGAGGAGGCTTGGCAAGTCAGAAGGTGGAGGGAGGACCAGAGCCTCATGCAGAAGGAAAGGCACCCCGGAGGTAGCAGGAGGCCTAAAGACAAAGCCCCATTGTGACACCTTTGACAAGGGTGAGTCCTGGGCCTTTTGAGGGTTTTGGGTCAAGAAGTGGCTTCTGCCAGCCTTGCCTTGTCTTTTCTTTACAAATGTTGGAAAGCTTTGATTTACGTTAAAAGAGTGGCTGGGAGGATGTAAGCATGTAGAAACTTCAGCCGGGACCTACAGAAGATGCTTAGTCATCTAAGGGGCACGTGTGGCCCTATAAATACTCTAAATGATTCCAGCTCAGCTCCCCTGCTAAAGTAGGGTTGGGGTGAACCCATGTGCCTCTGTGAGCCTCATTTCTGCTAAGTGAAGAAGGGAGAGAATACATTTCTCACAAAGTTGTTATGAAGATTCAGCAACCTCGGGTACAAATATGGCATTATCATCCCCAGAAGCGGAATAATAATCTCCACATTTAGGCAGCGCTCATTATGTGGCAGGCAATTCTCTATGCACTCTGCCCATAGTACCTCACTGAATTTTCACAGGCAAACTTGAGGAAGAGACTATTTGTAATACCATTTTACAGATGAGAAGGTGGAGGCACAGACACAGCAATTTGCCAAGTCCACACAGGTAGGAAATGGCAAAACCAGGACTTGAGTCCGGGTCCTCTGGCTCCAGAAACCAATCAGTTTTTAAAGCCCTGGACCCAATGCTGCTCTTTGCTTAGTGAAACCCAGACTGACAGGCACACCGCCACACTGTATGTACAGTTACTTTCCCCATCCCAATCACCTACAGGGGAGTAGGCTGCAGAGTGGTGGCCTGTGATTTACCTCCTGCGGTAGGTGACTGTGTAAACCTGGAGGTCAGAGTCACCATGCACAGCTGTGCAGGTTGTTCACTGCACAAAGTTGCCTATCCAAGTGGGCAAGTGGAGGCTGCTCACCAACCCTTGTCCCCTTGGGCCCAGGATTGTCTCTGTCTGGAAGGGGACACTTTTTCTAATTCTCTCTTTTTTTTTTAATTTAAACTTTTTTTAATTCTCAAAGATGGCAGAAATGATCCTACTTAAACCACTTTATCTTCCTCTGCAGGTCTCAGTGTTCCACATCTGCAACATGACAGGGCTTTCTTTAGACAACCTCTAGGCCCCTTCTACCTGTGAAATTCTGTAACTTGACAAAGAATCACTTTGTGAGCCGGCCAGGGTGCTATTCCAAGCCCTCTTGATCACAGACTTCTTTTAAAAGACTAGAGCCAGCTTTCTTGAACTAAATCCTCAATGATTGCTTGCTCCCTGTTGTTCCTGAGAGCTCTGACCGAAGGTGGGAATGATGATCACACAACTTTCTCCTGGCCATTTCTTCCCAGCTTTCATTATTTTGCTCATGGCCTCAGACACACACACAAAGGCTCCCGCTGGCACGGAAAACAGAAGCATCTGCTGGCATCTGTGGGCAGCTGGCTGAGGGTGTCCGATGGCAGAAATGTCTGCACTGAATCAGCTCCCGCTTGGATCTGCACAGCCCTACAAGCAACAAACCTCCATACAGGACGGCTGTGTGCATTAGGAGAGTGTTGGCTGGGCTTCAGAGAGCATTGTGCAGAGGCGCAGGACGAAATGACTTGGAGCAGAAACACCCCGGGAGGCACTGTTGGCCTCCCTGCTCTGCTCACTGACAAAAAGCACCGGTTTCTACTAGCACAGGCTGGTTTGGGCTGTTCCTTCTTCCTTCTTCCTTCTGTGCTGCTGCAAACATTTACCCAGCACGTCCCCCAACCAGCCTCTGTGTCACACTTACTGCCGGGAATCAGGTCTCAATCTAAAATAGCCCACACAGTAAGTGCGACAGGGATATGTAATCAAATGTTTGCCATACAGTGGGAGGGTTGCTATAATTTTACCAACCGCCAAGCGGTGTAAGTGTTGAACACAGTTCCTCAAAGACTGGAGAATGAATCGAAAAGAAGTTGGGTTATAGAGTCCTCTATAAGCGGCTTCAGACACCCACTCCACTCCTGCCGCTTCTCATTTCTAACACGAGCTAACAGCACCTCCCAGGTCCCGGGCCACCCTGGCTCATTGCCATCCCCCACTTTCTGCCACGGGTTGAGAATTATCAGACCCAACTCTCCCCACCTCCCCTCCTGCCAATCCTGAAAGACACAATCCCAAACGTAGTAGTCCCAAATACTGATGCCCTGAATGATCTCTGACATTTAAAGTCCTGGAAGTTGCAATCCCCTCCCCCCAAAAAAATCCCAAATGTTGATATCCTGAAAGCCGAACTCTGAGGAAGTCTTTAGTGTGTTTGGGACTGCACGCAGGATAGTGTGTTACATTAGGTGGATCTATCACCTTGTCATCTTTATCTGGAAATGAAGTATGGGTTAAGGACATGCAGATCGGTGCCAAGTTGGCAAGGGATAAATCTTAGGTGTCAGCTTGACTGGATTGAGAAATACCTAGAAACCTATTAAAGCATCAGTTAGGGTATGTCCGTGAGGGTATTTCCAGAGAGCAATGCCTGCGTCTGAGTGGACTAGTGGTGGGAAGGGAGGAGCTTTGCCCTCAATGTCAGCAGGTGCATTGATTCATTTATCAAATAAATCCCCTTTTAAAAATGTAAATCAATACATTTTACAGAATTTTTTATTTCTGCCACACGTATTTTCCGGATTTTTATTTAGAGGGGTTGTGATTTAGACTTCAGGGATTTTGACCTTTGGGGATTTTAACATTCAGGGTTTTGAGTGAGTTAGGGGTTGTGTCTTTCAGGATATGGCCCAAACCCTCCACCCACCAAACATCATTTACCAAGATCATCAACAGAACCCAAACAGAGTTCACCAACCATTCAAATGACAGCCTGGGGTTGCAACTGTGCTGAGTGAGAGCACCTTTCCAAAGTGTGGCCAGCCAAATCCATCATTCCTTATGTCTTTGTCATCCTTGATCACTGCCCACACGCAAACCTCTTCCACCGCCCACTCCTACACAGGGTCCCTCTCCTGATGTGCCCACTCCCAATCCCTCGAGTCCCCATGACAAGGACAACTTACTACCCTAGACTCTTCAATGTCTTCACACAATACTCTATTTACCTCTTGCCTAAACTCTCACCCTGGGTGCAGGAAGAAGTTTCAACAGCATAGTGGGCAGTGGTAGCAAATGGTCCCAACAGACAAATAAGATAAGGAGAGGAAAGTGTTCTTGGGATTTCACAGTGTCAAGGCCATTAGAGGTCTCAGTGGAGACATCTTGGTGGATCATAGGAAGAAGAAGCCATATTGTAGTGGGCAGGACAGTGGGTAGGGATGAGAAAGAGAAGGGAAGTGTAGACAATGTTTTCCAGAAGGTTCAGTGAGAAGAAAGGGTGACGGCTGGACAGGACTGAAAGGCCTAGTAGAGGATGCCAGTGGAGAACCACCTTAGAGAGGCCTCCATACCTTGAAGGCTGTGCTCTCTAACCTGATAATTGAGTCCATTGGTGCATAGACTGGCATATGCATATAATCACTTGAAGAGACCCTATATATGTTGCCTAGTATCCTTATTTTACCTATAGAAAACTCAAGACGAGAGAGGCCAAGTGCCATGCCTAACATCACGCAGCCAGCGAGTGGCAAAACCAGGAATGAATTCCCCTATCTTCTTGGCCTCTGAACATGGCTATACTCCAAGTGCCTTGCAAATCTAATTCCTCCGCGTAGAATAATATCTTGTGTGTCTAGAGAGACCCTAAACATGGACAGGTCCACCAAGAGCCTATTAGCACAAGGCCTGGGAGAGGGACCACTCAGCACAATGAACTTGAGTCCATGAAAGGAAGATGTAACACAGCAGGTGGCTCAGTGGCAGTGTCACACAGAGCCACCTGAGCTGGTCCCAGGCTCACATCTGAGTCCCCTGAGAGCAAGGAAGTTCTCAATAACACCTAAATGAACTGTTTCTATCAAATTCTGCTACAACCTTGGAGCACCAGCTAGACCTGTAGCAGAGAGTTGGGCAGAAACTAGGGCATATTCTCCACCACTCATACTGCACAGCATCTCATGGCTCTGGGCCATGAAGGCAGAGACAGAGCAAGGGTGGGGCCTGGGGCAGGAGAAAAAGAGCTTGAAATTGATGAAGAAGCTTCAAGACCTGGGGGGGAAGGGGGCCTTTGTGCCCACCAAGCTTCAGTGGAAATGTGCCCTGCTACAGCAGTGCCCATCAAGGGATGGTGAAGTAGAGGCCAGGCTTGGCAGGACCAGCATGTTCATGAGCTGGTCTATGCGAGGGGCTCTGCAGACACATGGAGAGGGTTCTGCAGATACATGGGGAGGAGAGCTCTGCATGCCTACAGACCTATGCAAGCTCCTATGCCTATAGACCACATGCCAGCAAGAGCAGGGGAGGTTTTAAAAGCCCCAAGAGCTATTAAAACTTAGGCTGCAAGTAAAACATAGATAGAAAAAAAATTTCCCTTGTGTGTGGACATATCCATTTTCACTTTGCCTCATATCATTGCTCATGCAATCCCCAGAACAACCCTCCTCTTTCCAGCTTATCCACAGTGGTCAAGGCCAAGTCAACCCCTGTCCCTACTGCTCCAGCCTTCCTCTGAAGTATTGCACTCACCTCAACACCCATAGGACCTAAGGAACAGGTCAGGCCTTTATAACAAGAATACCATAGACTGATTGGCTTATAAACAATAGAGATTGATTTCTCACAGTTCTGGATGCTGGACGTCTGAGATCAGGGTGCCAGCATTGCCGGGTTCTTGTGAGGACTTTCTTCCCGGTTGCAGATGGATGACTTTCATACCTTATCATGGTGGAAAGAGAACCAGCAAGCTCTCTGACTGCCTCTCATAAGGGCACTAATCACACTCGTGAGTGCTCCACCCCCATGACCTAATCACCTGCCAAAGGATCTACCTCCTAAGAAGCATCAGTTGGGTTAGAGGTTTGATACATATGTATGAATTTTGAGGGGACGTAAATAGTCAGTCCATATGAGGGGTCTTTTCTTGGTCTCTTGCCTTGGTGGTATGGTCCCTTCCTCTGCCAGCTGGTAGGCCCCAGGAAGCTCAGGTTATCTATTCCCTCCCCCCTCATCCCAGGGCCTGGAATCCAAGGACCCTCCATGAGCTGGCTCTGGTTCAGCCTGACCATACCACCTGCTCCACCACACCAAGCAATGAGCCAATTAAGAAAAAGCTGTGAGTGTCTATGAGGGCCTTTCAGACAGCTTCAGGCTACACAAAGAAGACTGGGTATCCCATAGCCACCAATAAATGTAATGGCAAAACCTGGTCCACTACCTGCTAGGATAAGACATAGAGCTTTCATTAAATTATCAAGGTCTCTTGTGATCATTCTTTCAACATGATTGCTATGGGCTGAATTATGCCCCCTACAATGCATAGGTTGAAGCCCTAATCCCCAATACCCAGAATGTGACTATGTTTGGAGATAGGGTCTTTAAAGAGATGATTATATTAAAATGATATTTCTTAGCAATTAAGTTCAAATGAGTTCTTTACAAGAAGAGGAAATGAGGACATAGACCATTATGGAGGGAAGGCCACATGAGGACAAGTTTGCTGATCCCTTCATCTCAGACCTTGAACCTCCAGAATCACATGAAAATAAATTTCCATTGCTCAAGTCACACAGACTGTGGCACTTTAATGCTGTAATCTGAATGTCTGTGTTCCACCCTCTCCCAAAAAAATTCATATGTTGTCATCCTCACTTATAAGGTGATGATAGTAGAAGGTGGGGTCTTCGGGAGGTGATTAGGTCATGGGGTGGATCCCTTATGAGTGAGATTAGGGCCCTTACAAAAGAGGACACAGGGCTCAGTGCCTGTGGCTCAATGGGCTAAGGCGCCAGCCACGTACACCTGAGCTGGTGGGTTCGAATCCAGCCCGGGCCCACCAAACAACAATGACAGCTACAACCAAAAAATGGCCAGGCATTGTGGCAGGCACCTGTAGTCCCAGCTACTTGGGAGGTGGAGGCAGGAGACTCACTTGAGCCCAGGAATTGGAGGTTGCTGTGAGCTGTGATGCCACAGCACTCTTATCAGGGCGACAGCTTGAGGCTCTGTCTCCAAAAAAAAAAAAAAAAAAAAAAAGGACCCAAAGAGATTCCTCATCTCTTCCACCGTGAGAGGACACAGCAAGAAGTCACTGGCTATAAACCAGAAAAGGGGCCCTCATCAGATACTGAATATGCTGGTACCTGGATCTTGATCTTCCCAACCTCTAGAACTGTGAGGAATAAATTTCTCTTGTTTATAAGCTGCCCAGTCTATGGTGGTTTTGTTACAGCAGCTTGGATGAACTAAGACATTTGTTATGGCAGCGCCAGCAAGTGAATACACTGGCTATGTTGTTTCTGAATGCTTTTCCATTCCAGATCGTAAATGAAAATCATTGTTTGCAAAGGGCCTCTATCCCCTTTGTTACACTGGGCCCCAGAATGGGAGTGTTGATTTCTCTGTTGGATTTTCATTCATTCTCAGTCTGCCTGGATACCTGGTCTGGGAAAAGGAGTGTTGGGCTTGGAGGCATGAATGTGCAGGTTCCTCTAAAGCCTCTTCACTCCTGTTCCACCTGCCCCTTTGAATCATGTACCAGCCAGTCCCTCCTGTCTGGGCCAGGTAAACTATAGCCACAAGGCTTCCTTGTTCTCCCCTGCATCCTCTCATTTTTCTCCCTCACACATTGAGTTCTCCCAGGACACCTAAGTAAATGAATAGGAAGGATCAAGGGCAATTCACCAGGAAATCTACAAGGGATTCTCTAAATGTTGATGGAGCTGTGGCTCATCCACAGTGTTGAACTTTGATTTATCATCATTTGAATATCTTAGCAAGTGAAGGGCACCCTCGTAAAGCATTATCACAGCATTGAAATGGAGAGAAATCATTTCCCTTGTGCCGGGGCAATGAAACTCTATTCTCATCATCTGCAGTCTGGGAGGAAATCTTCTCAGAGGTTAAGAGCATTAATACAAATTGAATAAGGTTCTTTCACATCCTACTGAGCAAACCACTTCACGGCCGTTAACAAGCTGATATTTAAACTCACCTTCCACAGAGAAAGTGGCTATTTGCAGAAGATGAGTGGAGGGAAATCTAGGATAGGGTAGAACCAGGCAGAGGCTTCTAGGAAGCCCTGGAAGCTGAAAGCTATAGAGGGCCTGCATTGCCATTCAACTTCTACCTCTGCCAAAACTGCTTCTTCCCCCTTCCTTCCACATGTGTGATCCCTACTAAATATCTTACATCCCAAATTCCATCTTATCATCTGTACCTGCAGCATGAGAGAGGTCGAAGATGCCACAACAGAGCTGGAAGCCACAGACGGTCATGCCCAGATCGTCTAGCATGTGCAGGCACCATCTTGCACAACACTACTAAATGCGCAGGACGAACACACCAATAGAGAAGAGTCTGAACCTCAGGTGCTGTTCACCATCCCCCAGCAGATGTTGGGAGTGAGAAAGGGAGAGGACAAATCAGAATTGCCAGAAGAGGGGCTGGCTGAGAGATAAAGGAGTTAGAGTCGATGCTGGCTATATAGATTCTAGGGCGCTCTGAAGTCGAGGACAGAGATAAGACCACGTATCTAAGAGACAGAGGATAAAGGGTCCATAACGGAGACAGGGTAGTTAAGACACAAGAAAGAAAAAACTACGCCTTGGCATCGGCCATTCAGTGTCCATGTCTTTGGATGTCCTATCACTAATCTGACTCTTTGTCTTTTAGAGAAAACCATGGATGATGTGGATTCCCTGTAAATTATTGTAAGGATTTGAGTTGTCAGAGGGAAGAACTGGTCACCTTGATACAGTGCCTGTCACCTGATGGGTTCTAAACCAGTCAGAACTATCTTGTGAATGGGGAACTCCTGCTAAAATGCAGCAGCAGATACAGTGGCTTCCTTTTAAAAGAATTCTCCAAGGACAGAACTGTGACTCACCCAATCAGCAGAAGCTTTGGGGGCTGACAATCTGTCCAATGCACTTCAGATGTTTGAGGGACCATGATTTGATCCCTGAGACATGCAGAGAGATGTAATAAGCAGAGGCAGTGTAAAGGGACGACTCCAGTGTGACTGTCACACAAACACCACCCACCATCTGCAGCCCGCAGAGAAAGCTGCCATCTCGGAAGGCAAGACCGAGGTCAATAGTGGGGAAGGGCAGCAGGCGCCAGATGTCTCATTTTTGTATTTCATTTTATCCTCCAGATATCCTCGCTAAGTATTGATATCGTCCTCATTTTCACAAATGAGAAAATTGAAGCTCAGAAACATTAGGAACCATATTCAAGGTCATAGCAGTAAATGAAGGGACTGGATTTGGACTCATCCATCTGAACTTGGAGCTCTGACACTCCACTCCACTGCAAGGTTTTCCAAGCTCTCTGCTACTGGTCTTGCAATGACCCCACTACTCTATCTATTTCCCTTCCTTGTTTTCTTTCCTTCCCAGAAACACTTCATCACATCCCTTCTGCCTTAGTCAGTTCAGGTATTCTTTAAAAAGTACCATTAACTGGGTGGCTTATAAGCAGCAGAAGTTTATTTCTCACACTTCTGAAGGCTGGGAAGTTCACGACCAAAGGCATCAGCAGATGTGATGTCTGGTGAGGGCCCACTTGCTGTTTCATAGATGGCGCCACCTAGCTGTGTCCTTGCATGGTAGAAGGGACAGAGCAGCTGTGGGGGGAGGCTCTTTTATAAGGGCCCTCACCTGCTCTACCCTCATGACCTTATCACTTCCCAAAGGTCTTGCCTCCTAATAGCATCACATTAGAGATAAGGTTTCAACATAGGAATTTGAAGGGACACAAACATTCAGTCCATAATACCTTGAAGGTATTATGAAGGTTAAGGCAAGCCCCTTAGCCAGGATCTCAGGGGCTGCCACTTTCTAGCCCCAACTGATCTCTCCCACCTTATTCCATCTTTTACTCCACTTAAACATCAGCTCTAGCCAGGCCAGGGCCCTCACTGTCTGCAGTACCCCTCCCTGTCTTAACCCTTGCTCAGCCTCTCCAGATCCCAGCCTCTCAATCCTCACCACCACCTGGATCACAAAACTTCATCTATTCCAAGCATCTCTCCAGAGCTGGTTGAAGACCCAAAACCTGCTCCACTATTATATTCATTTTCTATTGCTGCTGTAACAAATTACCACAAATCTGAGGACACCTGGCCCCATTGTGATGCATCAGGACCCTCTGGCCTAACAAGACAGTTCCAGGTGTGTGCTCTATGGGTCACATTATGCGTGACTATGACCAAGACAGGGGGCACAGCTAGCCCATATGGTCCCCTGGTGCAAATAAGACACAGGTACCCCTCAGGAACACCAGGCTTTCCAGCTCCCAGACCCCTACCCTTAGCATAGCACCTGTGCTGGGGAATGAGGGACCTGCCTCCGGGAGAATTGTCAGCCCCTCTCTCTGTGCCCATGTCCTTCAGAGATTCCCATCAGAGACCTCAAAATACCATCTCGAGGGAAAAGGGCAAAGATTCAGGGATGAGGTTAATCAAACACCAGACGATCAAAGCAGTAAAACAAAGAAGAAAAAATTAGACTTTGGGCCAGAAGCATATTCCTCAGCACTGGAAAAAGAACTGTTTCTTCCAAGCCCCAATGGACAAGAAAACACAGCAAAGGAGAGCCAGGCCCAAACTGCAGTGAGCACCGCGTAATTCTCCCACATAGGCGCTGGACCGTGTAAAGGTTAAGAATCATTTACTGCCAGAGAACAAAAAAAAGCTCTTTCACTCTAGGAAACTGACTTCTCCCTGGAACATCCCGATAAGAAGAATGCCGTCCAGGTGGGTTCCCAACACACCTCGCAGCTTTTACATTAAGTTTAGCAGCTCGAAACTCTCCTCCACCCCCCTCTCCCTCTTACTAGAAGGAAGTAGACAGGCACTGCATCAAAAGAGGCATCTGGACACTTAAATGTGTCTTGCAGAAGAATGAGTCATTCCCAAGGTTCTGGCACGGACAGTGGAGTGGCCAGTGTAGGGCAGGTTATGCTGCAGTAACACACAAGCCCCCAAATCTCATTGGCATAAAACAGCAAATGCTTATTCTCTTTCTTGCTCCAGGTCCAATGTGAATTTCAGCAGGGGGATCTGCCCTGAGTCACACTCATTCCAAGGCTCAGGCTGATGGGAAGCTACCCTTTCAAGCATCACTGGTCACTATGATAGAGGAAAAAGAAGAGGGTAGCGCAGGCTCTGGCCCTTAAAGCATCTGCACAACAATCGCTCATACTTCACGGACCAAAGCAAATCACACGTCCAAATGTCATTTCAAACAAGAGCAGAAGTGTGGTCCTATCTGCCTCCCAGAGGACAGAGACAGCCAGAACACATATGAATAGCCCCAGTGCTACTTCAGGGAGAAATCACTATGAGAGAAGAGAACAGAGGAAGGGGGGGAGGGGGAAGCAAAGAAGAAAGAAAAGGGAGACGAGCCAGCAGAGGGAACGAGAGAGGGGTGCTCAGTTACCAGAGGCTAAGGTGTGCTCCGCAGAAAGCCTCTGGTGGCTGAGAATGTATTTGTTTACTTCAAATAGGGCAAGAGCCCCAGAAAGCCTCTGCCACCTTCCCTGCTCCTGAGGAGGGAGGGGCCACCCCCTCGGGCGGCCGCCCAGATGGTTCTGTCTGTTCACCTTGCCTGTCTCCTCTCTCACTCCCTGGAGGCCCCTTTAGACCACTGAATGTCTTCCTGGGAAATCTCATTTTGCACCCTGGCAGCATGTTCAATTCCTCCTGTCAGATCCTGGAGGCAGCCCTATAAATAAAGCCCGAATTCTTTATTGCTGGAGCCAGCAGAAGGCTTGCACATGGATGCCCTCACTCATGCTACAGGCAGATTTTAATAAAACTTGTGCATAGACCTTTGTAGGAAGAGGAATGAGCAGGGGGTGGACAAACAAGCCAGGGCCCATCTCCCTATGGGAAGGTCTCAGGCTAGTACAGAAGTCTCACAACAAAAGGGATTGCCAGTGACCTCATCCACTTTCAGACAGAGGGGACAGGCTGAAGTTTCCTAAGAGACCGCTCTGATATGTCTCGCCTTGTCTACTGGGGGGCCGGCACCTGTAGAAGTGTTCTTGTTAAGCTAGATCCCCCTAGAGCTGGACCACAGACACGCCCACATTTACTCTTCATCCCCTCTCTCTCTGGCCCAGGGACATTTTCTCACATACTACCAGGGAAGCAGGCAAAGAGAGGGTGAATTTTTCAAATATTCAAAGTCAAGGTCTAGGGGAAAAAAGAGTCCATATAAATGGGAGTATGTACTCTTTGCGTCTGGCTACCCCAGACTTTACTGCTGAAGCAAAAACTGGGCTACACAGACCAAGCAGAGCACAGAGCAAGAGGAGACATGGGTGTTGTGCAGGTGGAAGCTAGTGATGGGGTAAGGGAGATCTGTGGGGTTAGAGGCAAGGTCAAAAGTCTGGGCTGCCATTACTAGTGTTCACCTCCAGTACCCAGAGTGGCACCTCTCCAGTTCACCATTTTGCCCAATTCTTCTACCCTTGAGGTACATGGATAACTATATTTCTCAGTTTCCCTACAGTTGAGTAGGTCCATGTTCTAGGAACTGGTTCTAGCCAGTGAGTTTGGGAAGAAGTCCTAGGTCTTGCTTTCAGGCCAAAACACAGACCCTCCAGCTGTCTCCTGGATCCCACCCTCTTCACTAGCCACAAAGGCAGCCTCATACTGAGATGGAGCTGCAAGATCAAAGGAATTTCAATCCCTGAATCACCACGTGGAGGAAAGTTGATTTGCAGAGTTCACAAATGAACTTAGACTGAAAAAGAAATAAATCTTTGTGGGTTAAGCCACTGAGACACTGGGGTTGTTTGTTACTACAGCATATGTAACCTAACCTAACCTATGGGGACTAATATTGTCTTTCCATGTGTGATCTAACCTCTGCTGTGATCTAACCTCTGGGGGTGCCATGAGTCAAGCTAACTACCCTCTGATAGAGAAGAACTAGACCCAGCTCTAAATCACATCTTTAGAATCAGAGACCAAGACTGAACATAAAGAAAAGTCGTAAAAACTATGCCAAGACTATCTGTCTGATGAATCTGAGAGTGTGTCTTAACCGACATTCTCTCTGCATGTTGGGTAGATCTACTGTGATATCCAAGATTAGATTTTGATTGTTCAGCAGGTGAACACAGCAAAGGACAAGGCAAAATTATAGAATCTTGTTCATTTTTGTTCACTCTTTTGCTGCTGAGTGGAACCTCTCCACCACTCCCACCCATAACAAGAGTTTTAGACTTTAGACCATGTCCCTTGTATAGGTCAAAAACTCAGCTTAGTGGTCATATCCAACAGTTTTGGGATGGAATGGATCAAACAGTGCTTTACGTCTAGCAAAGCTAAGTATTCATGGAATATTTGTTTCATTTAATATATGTTTTGATATATTTGAGCATATAAAAATAAATACAAAATGTATTTCTTATACTTAGGATCATGGTCAACATGGCTCCAGGAAACAACCCATACATCCATCAGCAATTGAGTAGATAAACAAAACATGGCGTGTTCAGTGAAGGGCTATCCAGCAACAAAAGGAATGACCTACTGATGTACCCAATAATGTGGGTGAATCTCAGGAAGAGCCCCCTGAGCAAAGGGAGCCAGACGCAAAGAGCACATACTCCCATTTATATGGATCTCTAGAACAGGAAAACTAATCCAAGGTGAATCAAAGCGAGGCAGTGATTGCCTGGGCTCACAGTGGCCTACTGACTGTGTTGAGAACTGAACTGTGTTCTCCCCGATTCATATGTTGAAGTGCTAACCCCCAGTACCTCCGAATGTGACCTTATTTGGAGATAGAGTCTTTATGGAAGGAAGCAAGTTAAAATGAAGTCATCAGGATGGACCCTCATCAACTATGACCAGTGTCCTGATAGAAAAGGGAAGCTGGGACACAGAGACATGCCAATAAGGAGGAAGTGAAGAGAGAGAGAAAATGGCCACTGCAAGCCAAGAAGAGAGACCTGAAAGAGATTCATCCCCCACATCAGAGGGAGCCAGCCCTGCCAACACCTTGACTCAAACATCCAGCCTCCTGGGTTGGAAGAAGACATTTCTGTTGTATAGACCACTCAATTCATGGTACTTTGTTTCGGAAGCCCTAAGAAACTAAGATAGACTGAGAAGAGGTATGGGGGAACCTTGGGGCTGATAAAAATGTTTTTTATCTTGATTGGGGGGGTGGTAACACAGTTATGCGTATCTGTCAAATGACATCAAACTGTATGCTTATAATAAGTGCATCTTATTACATGTACATTATAACCTCAATAAAACTGGTTATAAAGGGTTTTTTAATAAAGAACTTTAGGTCCCTAAATCAGGTCATACAGAGAAGTGAGAAGAACGACACACCCGAAGCACTGACTTCTGAACCTCAAATATGCAGTCTCACTTAATCCTCCCAATAGCCCTTTGATGGGGGTGCTATCTTTCTCATTTTTTTTAAGATTGAGTGTCACTCTGTTGCCCATGCTAGAGGGCCATGATGTGAGCCTAGCTCACAGCAACCTCAGACTCCTGGGCTCAGGCAATCCTCCTGCTTCAGCCTCCCTCCGAAGTAACTGAGACTATAGGTATGCACTGCCACAGCTGGCTGATTTTTCTAATTTTTTTTTTTTTGGTAGAGATAAGGTTGTACTCTTTCTCAGGCTGGTCTCAAACTCCTGCCCTTGAGCAATCCTCCTGCCTCAGCTCCCAAAGTGCTGGGAGCCACCAGGCCCAGTCATCTTTCTCACTTTAAATGTAAAGAAAACCAAGGCTCAGAAAGACCACTGAACCCAGATCATGCACACTGTAAGGGGCAGAGCTGGCATTTGAGCACAGTCTGTCTGACTCTCTGCTGGCCTCCAACCAATCTGGAAGACACAGGTGTGTTGACACTTGGCCCATGGCTGGTTTGCTGCAATTTTATTTCTTACCCAATATCATGGACAGGCTCGGTATCCGATAAATAAGGCTAACTCCTAGGTTTTCAGCTCTGCAGATAAACAGACTTTTGATAGCCTCTCCTTCACCATGGCAAAGAAGTCTATGGTAATGAAAATAAAAGTCCCTGGAAGAAAGCCACCATCAGCCTCCCAGCTACAGTTGTGATTTAGAGAAAAATGTCTCCATCCTCTAGTGAACTCCCTTGTGTATGAGAATAAGACATGGCCCAGCAGGGAAATAAACTATAGAGAGATGATGTGTGGTGCATAAAGAAATAACCAAAAGAAGATGAATGATAAGCAGGAAGAAAAGGAAAGAAATTGCAAGAAAAGATCCATAGTGAATTGATTCTTCCATCAGCTTCTTAGGTAAGGATTATTGCTATGGTTTGCATGTTCATTCCTTCTAACACTCATGTTGAAATTTAGTTGCTGCTGTAACAGTATTAGGAGGTGGGACCTTTAAGAGGTGTTGCAGTCATGCACCCTCTTAAATGTATTAAGGCTGTTATTGCCAAGAGCAAGCTTGTCATTGGGGGAGCATGTCCACCCCTCTTGCTAACGCCCACTCTCTCTCTCTCTATTTTCATCTGTGTGATGCTTTCTGCCATATTATGACACAGCAAGAAGGCCTTCATTGGGCAACGCCTGTGGCTCAAAGGAGTAGGACGCCAGCTCCATACGCCAGAGGTGGCAGGTTCAAACCCAGCCCCAGCCAAAAACTGCAAAAAAAAAAAAAAAAAAAGAATCGAAAAAAGGCCATCACCAGATGTGGCCACTTGATCTTAGACTTTTCTTTCTTAGCCTCCAGAACCATGAACCAATAAGTTTCTTTTCATTACCCAGCCTGTGGTATTCTGTGAGGGTAGCACAAAATGGACTGAGATAATTATTATGTGATGTTAATTCAAGTTCAAGAATTTACCAAAAGCACATATTTCTGTGAAATTAACAATTTCCCTCATTCTGACCAGTATTTTCTTGTAAGTTGCAGCCCTGTCTGTTCTTGTAGGAGAAGATATTTGCTTTACTCAATTAAATTTCAGATGGCAGCCACTTGGGTCAGGTCCAGAATATCTGAACACAATCCATGGCACTGGCTGCCAAGATCTGGTGGGACTGCTGGCTCTGGGGTCACATAAAGAGAAAAGATGCCAGGGCCTTCACTCAGCTGGAAAGGGTGTTCATTTAAGGTGCTCTGAATTGGAAGGAAATAATAAGATAGACTTGTCTTAGTTTGAATCCTCTAGTAGCAGAGCCTGGGACAAAGACTGGACTGTAAGTAGATTATTTGGGAGGTACTCTGCTATGTCATAATGTTGATGTACCCCTCAATTCATATACTAGAGCTTAATCCCCAGTGTGATAGTATTAAGAGGTGATTAGGATGTCTGAGGTCCACCCTCATGAATGGAATTAGTGCTCTTAATAAAAGAGGTTGGAGCTAGGAGCTCTCTATGAGAAACAGGCCTTCGCTAGACTCCCAATCTGCCAGCTGCTTGATCTTGGACTTCCCAAGCCTCTAGAACCGGAAGAAATAAATTTCATTTATTTATTAATTACCTAGTTTAGGTATTTTTGTTACAGCAGCAGAAGCTGACCAAGTCACAATCCTAGGAAACTCGGGTAGGAAGAGGAAGCAAGATAGGGAAGGCAACCAAGGAATGATCAGTCATCACGCAGGTTACCTGAATGGGCAACTGAGCTCCATCCCACTCAGAGCTCTGGCAGACAGGATAAAACATGCAGTTCAGAGCTTCCCCAGATGAGGGGTGAGGAGGCTGGGGAACTTTTCCCTCCAATTCCCACCTTCGTTGGTGAGAGCTGCTAAGGGCTGGGAAGTAATTCTCCAACACTTATTGCCTATTAGGCCTGCCCATAGGAAGCCCTCACGCAAAGAGAAAACATCAGCCATCAGAAGTTCTTCTGGCACATGGAAAAGGTGCAGGGGGTAAGGGAGGGATGTGGTGCTGCCATAACAAAGTGCCATGGACTGGGAACTTAAACAACAGAAATGTATTTTCTCACAGTTCTGAAAGCTGGTCATCCGAAATCAAGGTGTCTGCAGGGTCGGTTTCTTCCAAGGCTTCTCTCTGGCTTGTCAATGGTCTTCTTCTCCCCATGTCCTCACGTGGTCTTTCCTCTGTGTATGTCTGTACTCAAATTTCATCTTCTGAGGACACCAGTCCCATGGGATTAGGGCCCTCCTAATGACCTCACTTGAATTTGGTTACCTCTTTAAAGACCCTATCTTCAAGTGCAGTCATGTTATTTGACAGCTGCAAGTTAAGCCTTCAATACATGATTTAAAGGATCACAATTCATCCCAAAATGGATACCACCAACTTCTGCTACAATACTCAGAAAGAGATGCTCAGGTCATAATTTAGAAAACTGGGCTGAGAGTCAGGTTTAAAAGCCATAACAATGAACATGTGACAAGTCACAATCCAAGGTCAGAGACAAGCTGGGAAACATGTCAGGTGGGAACAAGAGCTGCAAAGGATCCAATAGCATCAGCAAGTTGCTTCATGGGGCCAGCTGTGTGCTAATGGGGCGGTCAGCATCTATCTGACTCCTTGGCTTCCCAGTCTGGAACTACATGGTGGATACCCCAGGCCCGTCTCTCCCCTGAAGACTTATCAAGTAGTCATGGCAGAGGTCACCTTTGCCAATGGTGCCAGTGCAATGGCAAGGGTCCAGCAGACACTTGGACCCTTAGCACTCAGGCAACCTTGGTTCAAATCTGTCTCTAGCATTTGCTCGTTGTAAAACATAAGGTAGGTCCCTTCACCCAAATCAGTCTTTTCCCTTTGACATGTAAACTGAGAGGAATGAAACCTGCAATGATCATAGAGTCACACTCAGAACCACTAAATGTCAATGCCATCTCATACCAGTGGTTCTCAACCTTCCTAATGCCGTGACCCTTTCATACAGCTCCTCATGTTCTGGTGACCCCTAACCATAAAATTATTGTCGTTGCTACTTCATAACTGTAATTTAGCTACTGTTATGAATCTTAATGTAAATATCTGATATGCAGGATGTATTTAGGTGACCCCTGTGAAAAGGTTGCTTAACCCACAAAGGGGTCGCGACCCACAGGTTGAGAACTGCTGTCATATACCGTTGGTGAGAGTAAAAATTGCAAAACTTTGCAAGACTACTGGACAACATCTACTACAGCTAAAAATACTCCTTCCCAAGGGCCTAGCAATTCCACCCCTAGGCATAAACTCAACAGAAGTGATTGTATATGTCTACACACAAAAGAAATACATATTTGGGCAAATGAGGTGAAGGCTATGTTGACTAGTAGGATGTAAGCACTCCAATTTGTACAAATAATCAACATATTGAATCCCATAATGGCATAAATGTATTCATGATCTATGTACAAATGACTTAATAAAAAAAATTTTTTTAATTAAAAATTAAAAATAAATATGTATAATACCAACTTTATTTACCATAACCAGAAATGGTGAATAATCAATGCCCATCAAGAGGAGAATGGATCCATAGGGTGTTCTATATCTAAATGACAAATTACTGCTGATCTCATGGATGGCACACCCATGTAACAACAAGAGCTTCACAGAATGGGTCATTGTGTGGGAGCTGAGGTCCTTTGTCAGTGTGACATTTTCAAGTACAGGGTCCAAGCACTATTCATTTCTATATTGCAGGACCCTGTACAGAATAGGTACCCAGCAAATGCTTTTTTGAAACAACAAATGCCTTCATGAGTGCATGGG
This sequence comes from Arctocebus calabarensis, assembly GCA_963573935.1. Lineage (NCBI taxonomy): Eukaryota > Metazoa > Chordata > Mammalia > Primates > Lorisidae > Arctocebus > Arctocebus calabarensis. The sequence continues at coordinate 29,818 of CAUYON010053264.1, read as the reverse complement.
TGGGTGGGTGTAGGGGGTATTGTGCCTATATTCAGAGCCCAGTCTGATAATCAAGCCAGATTACTGCCAGTGGACACCAGGCCCAGGTTCTGGTAAAAGGCCACAGCTGGCTGTGTACACAGGGAGCCAACACAAAGAGTTTGAATGAACTCACCCCACTCATCCCACCTGCAGCAGCCACAAACCCTCATTAACCCCGCAGACCCGGCGTGGCTGAAGGAACCCGGAGGCAGAAGGCCCCTCGCTCTCACTTCTCCATTAGCTTCCAAGCACTAATTCAGCCAACAATCACTAGAGGTTTAACTGACTTGTAACAGATTTGTTCACGGATCAAAGCCATCCAACAGAGCATCTGGAAGCTGACCCCAGCACAGCGTGCTCAGCTACGGGTCTCTGCACTCAGCTGCATCCGGGGCAGGTGAATGAGCAGCGCAAAGTAATGCCCGGGGGAAAGCTCCATGTGGCTGGCTCGCCCAAGACCCCACAGCACAGTGTCAACTTCTCTTAAGGCCCTTGTCACACCATGCCCCAGAGTACAATGTGACAGGAGCAAGATTTATTAACAGGTGATATTTCTTCCATCTCCCCTGTCTCGCTGCCTCTCCCTCCTCCTTCTTAAACAATAAATCTCTTTATGGCTGGTTCTAGCATGCGTGGTAAGGCCAAATGAGATCCGAAGGGCTGGGAGCTGCAGAGAAGGAAGCTGAATTAATGAATATTGTAAAAAGCTGAGATAAAGAAGGGAGGATGGGGTGGGGTCACAAATACCAGGAGTGCTGTGGTCCAAGCATTTGTGTCTCCCCAAAGTTCTTGCATTGGAAGCTAATCTCCAATGTGATGGCCTTAGAAGGTGAGTAGCCTTGGTGGCAGCGCCCTCATGAATGGGAAGAGAGCCCTTATAAAAGAAACCTCAGAGAGCCTCCTTGCCCCTTCCATCCCCACTGCTAGGAGGAGCCATCTGTGAACCAGAAGACAGGTCCTCACCACACGCCGGCCCTGCTGACACCTTGATCTTGGACTTCCCAGCCTCCACCGCTGTTAGAAACAAATTTCCGCTATGTATAATCCTCCCAGTTTATTGTCATGTGGTTATAGCTGCTCCAACAGACTAAGACCAGATAGGGAGGCCTGAGCTTGGGGTTGGCAAGTATTAGGTTGTCGATCTGCCATGGAAAATGGAAACAGGGGCTGGAAAGGAGTTCCAAAAAATGTGATTAAGGGTTATAAATTGAAATCTCACTGGTGTTTTCCAGGACACATAAACCAGAAATTTCTTTTAATTACCACCCAAGGGATTGGATCCTATATAAACCCTTTAGTCTCGCCCGCTGCTTCTATTTTGGTAGATGTTATCGGTGTCACTGACCGCTCCTCACACTAGACAATGTGTTCCTATTCAAATGCAAACCAGGTAGCACCTGCTCTGGCCCTGAGAGTGGGTCAGGGCTTCCCGGGCAGCTGGTACATATTTACACCCTGACCCCTGACCCCAGCCAGAGCCCACAGCGGCCTTAGGATTGTCAACTTTGAAAGATCCAGCTTACTAAGGAAAGAGTTCTTATTCAAAGGATTATTGCAAGGGGGGGAAGGGGCTGTTGCAATGGGAGAGGGAGCGTCTGCAAAAGGGAACATGCTCTGACTGTGATGTCTGCATGTGTCTCAAGAATTAGGCAAAAAGAGATTTTCTTTTATAGAAAAGAATAAGCAAGGCTATAAAGGAGGCACAGGGGGACATGACATGAGAGGTGGGCACGATCAGACAGCAGGTCAGAGGATGTTGTAACCTGAAGCCAGCCTGTTCCAGGGAGAGTCTGTCTGGCCTCAAGGCTAAGGGTTGGCCAAAGTTCAGGGGCCTGGGAGAAGGGGACAAGTTCAGCAAAAATCTAGTTAACAAGCATTCTGTTTTAGCTGATCAACAGAGACAGGCATTTCAGCTAATCATTTATGAAGCAAAGAATGGGAATTTGGAGAGTCCTGGTCAGGCGCTGTCATTGGTAACAAGGGGGCGTGTCTGAGTACAAAGCACCTCATGTATACAGAGAAGGATGGATCATTGCAGGAAGCTACTTGCTGAAATACGAAAGGATAAGGGGATTTCTTAATGAGGGGTAAACTTCAACATGGTCAGAATGCACCTGAGCTTAGAGTCAGTGCTAGTCTCCTAAAGGAGGCCAGTTGGGGAACAAGCTGGGCCATGTCAGTGGGGGACCTCAGACAGGGTCCCTCTGCCAACACTGCACATCACAGCCTGGTGGCCTTGTAGGAGTGGCTGCTCTCAGGACACATCCCCAGTCCAGTGAAGGATGTTCCACACACACTCAACAGGACAGATGGGCCTCCCCAGTGCAGGCAGCTCTTGGCCCAGCCTTCAGCTTCCTGGGTCTCTCTGTACCCTCACCCTAGTGCACCCTAGTGGATTACTAGTTGGGCTATCCGCTTTCTGCTTCATTTTTTTACTTCCTGGTTTTCCTTCCTCCATTTACGACTTCTCACAAAATTTTTAACAATTCCCCCTAACCCAAGGGTGAGCCACTGGATTGCACTACAGCCTCAAACTCCTAGGCTCAGGTGATTTTCCTTCCTCAGCCCCCTGAGTCACAGGAACTACAGGAGCATGCCACCATACTCAGCTATCTTTTTAATTATTTTTTTGTAGAGACAGGGTCTTGCTATGTTGTCCAAGCTGGTCTTGAACTTGTGGCCTCAAGGGATTCTCTCACCTTGGTTTCCCAAAGCACTGAGATCATAGGCATGAGCCACCAAACCCAGCCCAAAATTTTATATTTTCAATGACCATAAAATACTGTTATTCCTCTAACAAAACAACCAATATTTGATGCCTGTAGAAGAGCATGATATACCAGAGAGCCAGAGCCTCAAAGACCTGTTTGATAGTTACTCTTCAAGGTGGCCATGTGCTGACTCAGAGGAGGAAGGTCATTGCCATCTCAGGGAATGATGTATCCTGTGGATCTTGGGATTTGAACCTTCACCCTGGGCTTCCAGAGCTTTGGCCCACATGCCCTGAAGCCTGCCAACCTATATAGCATCCTCATGCAAATTAGGAAAAAGTAGTCTTCTTGGCAAACCCAGCACTATATATGCATAGTCTGGAAAAAGAAGGCAACTTTGTACAAAGAAAAAGGTTGTCTTTCCACAGGGTTGACCAGCGAAGTACATAATAGAATTGAGCCCCATTGAACTTGTTCACCTGTTGCCTTTGTTCAGTGCACAAACCACACAACTGTCTGTTGCAGGCCTTCCTCCAACCAGCAGCTCCAGAGTCAGACCTGTTTCCCTACACACATAACCCTCCCATTTGACCTTTCTCAAGTCTCTGCAGCTCCTCAGCTAGACTCTCCTCTATTTCTGGCACTTCCTCCTGCTGAATCTATTGTTCACATTCTCTGCCCCCACCCAGGAGATTCATACCCCCAGTCCCACCACCACCACCACCATCCAAAATTCTTCCAAAGCTTATAGCATATGAAAGAAACAACCCATGGATGTACATTGAAACCTATTGTACTGAAGTTCAAGTACATTCACTTTCCTGTCCAGACCTTCTTTGCCTTTGACTTTTCCTCCTTGAGGAATATCTGGGAAGAAAAAAGTGGTTTTTCTCCCCCAGGAAGGCCTCCACCCACATGATCACCCAGCATCACCAGAAAAGCTTCATTCCTAAGGCCCCACATTATTCTGATGTTGTATAAAATATCTGGAGCAACAAAAAGTGAGACCCATTTCCCATCTCTAAATGGAGAATGTTTTAGCTGGAGTGAATGAACTGATATATAGTGTCCACACTGGCTGGCCCCAGCAGGATCAGGTTCTCTTTCAAGTTCTCATCTCAGTGGAAACATCATTTTCATGGAGGAAAAGAAACTCTTTCCCACCATTTTTTTTTAAGAAAGGAAATAGAGAAAGAAAATAAATAATTGCTAACATCCAAAACGTTAATGACTTTGTGCCTCCCACTAAAACCATCTTTGAGAATTTTGCTCTTCCTTCCTTGCGTTTTGAGATAAAGCTAAAATTAGTCTGGTATGAAATGCTGCAGCCCTGTCATTTCGCCTGCAAGGGAAGACATCACCCTGATCCCGGGCTGCCATCCCCCTTCTCGTTGGAAGAGGGATCAATGTCACCACCAAGGCTCACATGTCATCGCATTGGCAGGTACCACTGAGCGCTCGGCAGAAAGGCGGCCATCCCACTGACAGCATCAGCTGTTGTTTCACATGTCCCCAGTCGGGATGTCACGTACGACAGAAGGAGACGGCAGGGAAGAGCACCAAACAAGTGAGAAGTGTCACACAGAGAATTAGCTCAAGCCCGTCCCTCTGTCTCCCGCCTCCTGTTTACAACAGTGGTGACCAGACTCCCTCTGCTCGCTCTTACATGCACAAAAGTGAAAACCTGACTCTGCCTTCCAACCACCTCATTCATTCATTCACTATTTACTAAGCCTTCTAGGGTCCCCTCCTGATTTATATGTTGAAGCCCAAACCCCGAGCATCTCAGAATGGGCCTATATTTGGAAATGGGACCTTTCCAGAAGGTATTAGGTTAAAATAACACCCTTTGGCTGGACCTCAATTCAACTGATTGCTGTTCTCTTAAGAAGAGGAAATTTGGACAGACATAGAAACACTAGAAATGTGCAGGCACAGAGGAAAGACCATGTGAGGACACAGTGAGAAAGTGCCCTTGTCCAAGCAGAGAGGCCTCAGGAGAAATCAGACCTGCCAACGCATTGATCTCCCAGTCTCCAAAACTGTGAGCAAATTAATTTCTGTTGTTTAGGCCACCTGATCTGTGAATTTTGTTACATCAGCCTGAGCAAACTGAGACACCTACTATGTACTAGACGAGGCACCGAAGCTGGGAAGGGGCTCATGAGTCACATGCCACCCCAACCGGCCAAGTCAACACACCCTCTCAAGAAAACACATGTTCAACTTCTTATGAACAAGATCTTTTAGGGGCACACCTCTGGGGCACAGAAGTAGTTCGCTATGACAAACTGTTTCAGTTCTGTTTTCTTCTTAGCGTCAGCTCTGTCTTCTGGTGGGCTTCCCTCATAGTTGCAAGATGGCTGCAACACATCCAGCCCTCACATCAATATGTAACACTATGAATAGCAAGACAGTGTCTTTGGTCCAATATTTCCAAATGGAATCCTGAGATTCATTCTGATTTGTCCAGTGTAGGTCCTATCCCAACATACCTAGAGTCAATCACCATGGTCAGAAAGATGGATTGCATGGACTGGCTTAGCCCAGGTCATGGTTTCACCCCTGAATATCAGAGTGCAGTCAGTTTACTCAGAACCACATAGATCCCCAAACAGAAATGGGGCAGGGAGGATGCCAGAGAGGAGATCTCAGAACTGAAGAAATTATTATCCATCCTGAAAGTGGTTCAGGTTGAGCATAGGGGAGGGGGAGAAGAAAAAGAAAGAGGAGAAGGAGGAAGAGTTGTTTGGTTGTAGAACCCTTTGATAAAAGCTTGTGTGAAAACCCAACTTACCACACAGGTAAAAATAGAGCTACCCTTGTTGAAAGGCAGGGTGTGTGAGATGAGAAGAACCCTCACCCCAGCAGCAATCCCTAAAGAGGTTTTTGGGGATTTTAGATGCCCCTGGCCCATTAAGTTCCATGCAATCTGAAACTCCAAGGTTTCACAGCTTTGCTTCCTCCTCACAGAAGCCCCAGAGTGAGTTCTCCCTGCAGACGTCACCCCAGGCTGGCTGTTCCTGTTCTCCACAGCAGCACCTCATGTGATTCCCAAAACTGCCCTATCCTTACTCATGTTTCCCAGATAAGGAAGTTCAGAGAGGTTAAGTCAGTTTCTCAAGATCCCTCAGTAAGTAGCAGAGACAGAATTTGAGCCCAGTCTGTCCCTCTCCAAGCAGGATCACGTCACTCCACAAGGCAGGGCTCAAAACTGTCAGGTGTCTGTCCAGTTGTCCCTCTTTGGTTCCTTCTGACCCAGGAGTTTTCAACTTGATCTACTGGACTCTGTTCTTAATGGGAGGAAAAGCTCCAATGAAGTGGAGAAGTATTCATTTGATCAAACTTAGCCTGATGGCCACATTTGTGGGAATGTATTTTATAAAGAAAGAAATAGCCAAGTGCTTTGTCTATGGCTGCGTCCCCAGCACTTCAAACAGTGACAGGCAAGCAGTCGGCACCCAACAAATATCCATGGAATGATTGGATCGTGCATGTGAACTGCCTAGCACAGTGCTCTGAACCAGTCAGGTGCCTGGTGAAATTATACACGATGATGCTAGTGGTGGTGGGCATGATGATGACCAAAATTCAACAAACACTAAAAGGCCTGTGGGCATCCCCCAATGACAGTGGCTTGGGGATCCCTCATCTCAAATTAGCCCAACTGAAGCCACAAAGCAATCATTCCAAAGGTGTCCAAGTTAATACTGAAGAACGGCATTCAACAAGAACCAAATCTTAAGCAGTGAAACTGGCAGAGAAGACACACTGGGATTGGCTGAAGCTTTGGGGTGACAGGTCACCAACATGGAACTGTTTGAAGATACCCCCAGCCAGCTTCTTTTCTCTCCTTATGCTGGTCCTCCATTGGCCACCATTTCTGTCCCAATGTATTGCCCTGAGTAGGCCCCGGCTTGGCTTGTGCAGTGGAAGGAAAAGGGCTGACCAGCCGACAGGTCACTTTATTCAGTCACAGGGAAGAGTGAAAACTCTTAAGTCAAGAGCCCAGGGGCTGGTCTCTGACCTACTTCTGCTACATGTCCTTACAGGGCACCTAAGTCCTCCCAACCACAAGCCACACACATCCACCAGTGTTTCCTTCTAGTTTTGGCCACTAGGACCATCAGAGCCAAATTTAGTCACGCTATCAGAATTTCTTACTTGTTTCCCTCTATATTATTATTTTCATTCCAGTCGAATCTTTCTCTTCCACTTTTACTTTCCCTTTATCCTGATTGATTTTTCTCTTCATTTTTTTTCTTTATTTTGATGTGTTGTTTTAGTTTTTATACCGCCACAGATATTTTTGGAATGAAAGATGAGGAACAAATAAACCAGTAAATAAATAACGGATAATAATAACTCATGGCTCTCACCGAGCCTTGTCTATGGGAGGGCACTGAACTAAGCCCATCCCATGCAGCGACTCATTTAATCTTCACAAGACCTGTACACCAATCATGACAGAGAACCTATGATTGAAACAGTTTTATAGATTAGAAACTACAGTGCAGTTTGATGAAAATATTTCAGATTGCACATGAAACCAGCACATTGTACCTCTTGATTGCACTAATGTACACAGCTATGATTTAATAAAATAATAATAATAATAATAAAAGAAGCTACAGCATAGTGAGACTGCAGAATTTAACCAAGAGCCAAGTCTGTGATGGGTCTGGCTTCCACACAGACAGATGGCGCTTATAGCCAGTCTTCCCACACCAGGCTGAACTTCCAGGCCCAGAACCCCTGGGGAACTGAGAAATACAAACAATTCTGGGGTTCCTGCCTCTTACCTCTGCTGTTTATTGAGCTAACTTCCGAGAAACGATTGCCCAGGTTTTCAGAGCAGGTAGTTGGAAAGAGAAGTTGTAACTAATAAAAGTTTGTGGCAGCAAACATCACATTAGCCCTCAATGGAAGTACATTTGTAAGACTCAGATGCTGCAAAATAAATCACCCTGAGTGAGAATATTAGCATTTACTATCACAAGCATATTGCAAATCAGGTTTGCAGAAAACTAATTTAGTTGTGTCCTGATTTCCAGACAGTCTTGTTTGCATTATCCAAGCCCCACGCTACGGCCCTGATGCTGGCAGGCAAAGCTCGCCCGTCTTGCTTGATGTGAAGTGACCCCAGCTGCCTCTGAGAGCCCTTATGGCTCATGCCCTCCACACACTGTGGCAGCCGGGGCCTCAAAGGTGACACAGCAGGCTCTAGATGGGATCAGAAGCTGCAGAGGAAGAGCCAGAACCAGGACTTCTGTGCTTCCTAACTGGCAGTGCCAGGAGCCAGGAGATCACGTCCCACACACACAAAGCTTCCTAAGCCCCTAAGAAAATGCAGAGTGCCTTCCAACTATCTCATTTCAAGGGCTGAGTTTCATCTTTCTGGAAGAAAAAAAAAATAGGGAACAGGCTTCTGTCCAAAGTGATGCCACCTAGAGACTGGACACGAGGAAGAGAATCTGTCTAGAGACAGTCCCGGAGAACTTGGGTTGAGTTTGCAGGTGCCCTGGGCTCTCTGGGTCCCTCTCAGGAGGCCCACCACCATCGCCTCAAAACACGTGTCAAGAGGCTGAGGTGGGAGGATCACTTGAGCCCAGGAGTTCAAAGCTACAGTGAGCTGTAATCAGGCCACTGCACTCCAGCCTGGGTGACAGAGTCAGACCCTTTCTCTATAAAAGAAAAAATAAATGTGCATACACAAACACAGCATTCACACACGTGCGGCACATGTACACAAAGGCACACAAATGTTCATGCCCATATACACACACGCCACTCGCACACACTTTCCTGTTTGACTCCCTCTCAGGAGCTGAACCATCTGTCCGCAAAGCCTCTGGAAAGAATGAGGAACTAACTGGCCTGCCCAAATTTACAGCCCAGACTGTGGAGATCAGATCGAGCCTGGAAGACACCAAGGGAAAATACACACAGGTCATGTCTACACGGGACCAGAACCTGTCTCACTAGTACATGGAATTTTTTTTTAGCTGGAAATAGATCAGAAAATAAACAACGCTGGTAAGGAGAGAGCTCCGGATAGACTCAAATCCCCTCCAGCTGGTGTGCAGATGTGGGCGGCAGCCAAGCCAGCAGGGAAGAGGGTTCCTTTACCCCAAGCATCAGCGATGCTGGATCAGAGAGGCACGGAGAGGGGGTCAGAGTTGGGAGAATCCTGAGCTGTTTTCCTGATCGAGTGTCTCCTTTCCAAGTTGAAGGAACCAAGTCTCAGAGGCCTGTCGTCTAACCACTCGGCAGGCTGCTGTCTCCCTGAGGGCAGGCCAGTCTGGAGTCTCCCCAGCACCCAGGAGCCCCACACCTCTGAGGTCTGGGAGCTTCTTTCAGCCTGCAGGACCACAGGTCCCCTCCTCACTCTTCCCCTCTTCCCAGTACAGCCAAGCTGCGGAGCCCGACAACCCTCTAGGAGCAAAGAAGGGGCATTCTCTCCAAGATGGCTCCCTGGGGCTAGACCACGCATTCCAGTTGGCCTCCATATCCTGTCTGTGGAAGGGGAGGGCTGGACTAAGCTCCTTTCCTGCTCTGTCACACCATGACCCTACATCAGCCCACCAGCCCTGCAGAACTATCATGCTCATGAACTTTGCCCTCCTGCCTTTCATAGCCCCTGGCCTTTTCAGGACTTTCTTTCCCCTCCTGCTGCTGCCCCTAGCAAAAAAGCCCAGGGTTTTCACACTCTCCCAGTTTCCCAGCACAGGGAGAAAAGGTCATTAGGACACGTAATTCTCAGTGAGCATAAGAAATCACAGTCTAAAGAAGGCAACGCCAAATTCAACAGGACAGAACGGACCGACCCAACCTTAACACAGGACATCTGACACCCCAGGCACCTCTGCAGCCTCCAGGTGAATCCTCACTTGTCCAGCCTGGTATCTCAGCTCCCTGGGACCATGTCCAGGACACTGATGCCCCCAGCACACACCATGCATTCTTCAATGTTCCTTCAGTGACCATAACACACCTCCTGTAGGAGACACCTCTTAAGCTCTGACTCCTGGCTAAGTTTTGGTGCCATTCTAGCCCCAGCAGTGACCCTGCATGAGCTTAAATCAACTTCAAGGACACTGACAATTGTGCCTCAGTTCACAGCCCCCACCTACCTCCTACCTCCCTACCTGGGGTTCCCCTGTGGCCATGTGCCATAAGACATTCAAAAGCCAGACCCTCTCTAGGCCCATGCACGCGCTGCCTGGGGAACGGGTAGTTAATGCCCCTTAGGGCAAAGCCAGGCCAGTGGGAGGCTAGACCCGGTGGGCATGTTCCACTCCCTTCCCCTCATATGGGGAAAAGCAACACAGTTCACAGCCTCTAGGACAACTGACCCCTCCTGGACTCCCCCACCCGCCCAAGGACAGGCACTACCCGTGCCCATTATCCAGTGTGAGCAGCACGGCAGCCTCCCCTGTCCTCTCCCTGCCCTGTCCCTCACTCTGCCTCCTGCAGCCCAGCACGCAGGCCTTTGCCCAGACTGCGATTCTTGGCTGAGTCCTTCAATGCCTCTGCATTTGTGGGGCGCTGGCCACTGCTCTGTGCTGGGCACTGCGGGGGCCCTTTAGGGGCTGGCCTCTAGGGACTTTCCTCTTTGACTCCCTCTCAAAGACACAGGACAAAGAAGGGACACACAGGAAAATGCTGCCAAGAGAAGTGGGTTACCCCGAATAAATATTTTACTGCTGGAATTTCCACTGAAATAGCAAATATGTTCATTTTTTTCACCATAGTAACTTATTTACTATCTATATGTATCCCTTAATGTCATGTTGTATACCTTAAATACACACAAGAAAATTTATTTTATAAATTTTTTTAAAACATCAGTTGAGGATGTTCAACTGGGAAGAGAGCAGGGAGACCTGCCCAGGTCCCTGAGTCATCCCCCCAACCCCCAAGTCATCCTCTGCCCTCCCTGCCCCTCCTCACAGGGACTGCAGTTTAGGGGCCCACAAAGCCCCACACATGCACTGCGCTTCAATGCGCATCCTATCGAGGACAGTGCTTTCATCTGGAAGAGGTGCCTCGGGGTAATGAACACCCCGGGGGGTGGAGGGTGGGCTCTGTGTCCTACTTTTCCCATCTGTAGAATGGGCTAGAAGAGATCATTGCACTTACCTGCCCCAAGGAAAAAAATGAGATAACGCTTGAAAGTGCTTAGCCCAGGCCCTAGCATGTAACAAGCGCTTGATAAATATTAGCAGTTTTTACAGACCCACATGCACTACACGCGCACACACACACACACTTACACACAGGTGTGAGTTCCTTGTGAGAGTAAACTCCAGCCTCTGTCTCCCAGGCCCAGCCTCCTCTCTGACCTCCTCACAGCCTCCTCAGCCCATCCTGCCCCTTCTGGCTTCACCTGCACCAAACTCCTGCCTACCTCAGGCCCTTCGCACCTGCTGGCCCATCTGCTCTTTCCCCAAACTGCCCCTTGGCCAGCTTCTCACCACAAAGCCAGGCCTGGGAGATCCTGTCCTCTCTTCTGCCCAATCTTAAGTGTTCCTGCCCCCCCTCCCTGTTCTCTCTAGAACATTCTCCTCATTTGATTCTCTCAGTAGCACCGTCACCTTCTGAAACACACTGGTTCCTTCAGTGGCCCGCTGGTGTAAGGCTTATCTCCCCACTTGGCTCCAAACTCCTTCGGGGCTGACCCTGTGTCTGTGTCATGCACCGTTGGGTTCCCCCACATCTAGAATGGTGCCTGGCCCAAATCAGGTCCTCAGTAAATGTCAGCTGAACACACACACACATACGCACACATACCGCTAGTGGGGTATTCTGATCAGCATAGTGAGCAGACAGCTGAGTCCTTCTAGAACAGAAAAGAACAGGTGTCACCTCCTGCCCTGCCCTTCCAAGCAGGAAAGGCAAGAAATAACAGCAGACAGGGGGAGGGAATGGTCCTCCATCACCCCTCCTACTGGCTGCAGGAGCCCAGGAATCAGGACCCTGGGAGCTGAGCCCTCCGTGGTGAGGACACCAGGCAGGTGAGTGCTAGGAGGGGCTGAGATTCAGGAAAGGCTCTGGAGCAGAGGACTGACAAACTGCCAGCCCCCCCTGAGACTCCCTGCAGAGCTGTCATTTATTGTTTGATGGTGGATGTGCCAGAAAGATCTTTGGCTTCCAAAGCTGCCATTCCCAGCTGAGGCCGGGATGCTGCTTCTCTCCTGCCCTTAGCAGCCCTGGGATACTGGGACGATAATTGTACTGCCGACTACCGTGAATCAAACCTTGACATTGTGCCAGGACCACAGTCGCATTTAATCCTCCCCCAGATCCTGGCGGTGGGTCCTGAAGCCAGGGGCACAGAGCCAGCTGCCCAGGCCACTTGCCGACACAAGGCCAGGCTACAGCGCACCAGTGCCCCTTCCCTGCTCAAGGTCTCCAGGCTGAGCCACGTCAGGCACGTGGCTGCCCAGCTAAGCAGAAGGCAGAGACACCCCTTTCCCATACCAGCCACCACCGGAGCACCAGACATCACGCGTCCTGGGGCCTTCCCCAGCTGCAGACCAGCAGCCTGGAGACCCAGCATCCCGGGCCTGCAAGCATTTTCCGCGAGTCAAGAGAGACACCTGGTGGCCGTCAGGAGCACTTCTGCTACTTACTCAGACTGCAGAGTCACCTGCCCAGCCTTGCCTTCTGGGCCCTCTACCCGGGCCCAGCTACTGACAGGACCCATCTCTCGCTCCTGAGGCCAGTCGTCATCCCAAAGATTTTCAGGACTCCTACCAGGCCAGGACCTCAGCCCTCGGATCTCGCCCGTGTGGAGTCCTGGTGTCCTCAAGCTGAGAGGTGACCGCACCAGCAGCCCTGCCCTGGGCCCAGAAGGCCCTGCACACCCCTCTCCATACCCCCCACTACCTTCACCTCACCCTGCAGCGCCAGGGCCACCTCCCCAGAAATGTGCCTCCCTGGAGGAGTCACACTGTTGCGACCCAGTTGTAGGATCCAAGCTCTGACAAGGTACTTGGTTCTGAATCTTCAACTGGACGAGAACATGTTTCAGTCTTCCTAGCATAATCTGAAACTGTAAGTTAAATTTTTTTCAGTGAAAGAAGGTTTTTAATGCATGCATGTGAATGGCAAGTTCTTACTAGCATATTTTTAGATACAGGAAAATTTGGGGGGGGATTGTGGCTAACTATACAGAACAAAAATTTCTCATTTTAGGGGCGGCGCCTATGGCTCAAGGGAGTAGGGCACTGGCCCCAAATGTTCAAACCCAGCCCTGGCCAAAAACTGCAAAAAAAAATTTTTTTTCTCATTTTAGTCATTTCTAAGTGTACTTGTTCAGATGTGTTAAATATATTCCTGTTGTTGTGCTAACACCATCACCACTACCCATTTCCAGAACTTTCTCAAACTAAGCCTTTCCAAACAGAAAGTCTAGACTCAGTAAACACTAATTTCCCATTCCTACCCTTCCCCCACCCACCATTTTTCTTTCTGTTTCTTTCTGAATTTAACTCCTGAAACTGTGAAATAATTATTTTATCATCATCTATTAAATAAATCTCCGCCTGTGTCTGTTTATCTCTCCCCTCCGCTAAGCATGGGAATGGGGACGTGGTTGGGTTTCTGGGACCCTTCTTAATATATGCATCACTCCCAGGACACAGCAGTGCCTGGCCTGTACTACGGTAGACTCAATTACAAGCACTTTACAAGCATTTTTTGCACTTCTATAGAGTTCAGCATGTGCTTTGTGCTGAAGACGGTTGTCTTGTCCTGGAGCTGACACCGGAACCAGCAAGACAAATGTGAACTAGTCACGACAAAAATGTTGAAATAATGTTAACAATTGTGTTAGGAGCACCATGGGCATGTCTAGTAGGGGGGAAATAAGGGAGGCTGCCCTGAGGAAGCGACATTTCACCAGGGACCTCCAGAAAGAAAAGGAGAGTCAGATGAAGGGCTAGGGTGAAAGGGAGAAACAAAAGGTATTAGATTAAGTCACCAACTCAGTGACTGGAAACAACACAAATCTATTCTCTAATGATCTGGAGGTCATAAGTCCTGGAATCAAGATGTCAGCTGGACTGTGTCCCTTCAGGAGGCTGTAGTGGAGGAGGAGCAATTTCCTTGTCTTTGCCATTTCTAGAAGCTGCCTGCACTCCTTGGCTGGTGGCCCCTTCCTTCATCTTCAAAACCTACAACATAACATCTCCAAAATCTCTCTTTCCTTCTCTCTCCTTGCCCCCCCGAAAAGGATACTTGTGACCACACCAGACCTACCTGGATAATCTGAAAAATTATCTCCAACAATCCTTAACATAATCACATCTGGAAAATGCTTCTGCCATTTAAACTACCCTGTTGTCAACTAAAGAATCACAAATTTATAAATTTCAAAAGGAACTTTATTTCTTATCAAGGGTCGCATCCTGCAGACTCCAGCACAGACCATTAGCAGGCACTTTGAGAAAGAGGGAGGTGGAATTGGAATTTATGCTGAACAGGCTGACAATAATACATATCCAACAGGTTATTGGAGGAGCTATGAATATTCATGAAAGGGAGTCACTCTTATGTGATAAGCAAACAAGCATGTTACATATAACCCATGTTCACTTTAGGAATGGAAATAATATTACAGGCCAGGCACAGTGACTCATTTTTGTAATTCCAGTGCTTGGAGGGGCCAAGGCAGGAGGATAGCTGGAGACCAGGAGTTTAAAACTAGCCTGGGCAACATAGCAAGCCCCATCTCTACTTTTGAAAATTAAAAAATTAGCTGACATGGTGATGCACACCTGTAGTCCTAGCTACTCCAGGCCCTGAGGCAAGAGTTCAAGGCTGCAGTGAGGTAAGATCACACCACTACACTCTAGCTTGGGTGACAGAGCAAGACTCTGTCTCTAAAATAATTAAACAAAGATATTAGGATTAGGCTCCATACATCAAAAGTAAAGCAGGGAAACCAAGACACCCTAATGCACAGCCAGAACCTGTCCATGGTCTGCAGACGCTTACCAGGAGAAAGTGACAAATCAGTGTCTTTTCTGATCAAAGCTGTTAGTTATGGCTTTTGGAACAGGGGTGGGGGTCAGTGTTTGACCATGGATGAACTGCAGTGCTTTTGATGTGGCTTATATTGAGGCAGTGCTTGTTTAGCTGTTTACCACATAGTTTATTAAGTGTAGGCGTGTGTGACTTAACACTTAACCAGGGTGCTCCCTGGACAGAGGGTCCAGAAAACCTCTCAAAAGCCCACTCCCCAGAGACTAGGTACAGACCCTCACAGGGGAGATGATGTCCCCTGGGTTCTCCCTGGCCTGGAACCTCAGGCCTGGCTCTGCCTGACCACTTGTGTGCTTGCATGTGTGTGTGTGTGTGTGTGCATGTATGCATGAGCAAGCATGGGTGCATACGTGTACATGTGCATGTATGTGTGGGCACGTGCATGCATGTGTATGTGAGTGTGTGCACGTGTGTGCATGTGCGTGTGTGTGTGCGCGTGCATGTGTATGTGAGTGTGTGCACGTGTGCGAGTGTGCACTGTGTGTGCGAGTGTGTGCATGTGTGTGTGTGTGTGCGCGTGCATGTGTATGTGAGTGTGTGCACGTGTGTGAGTGTGCACGTGTGTGCAAGTGTGTGCACGTGCGTGTGTATGTGAGTGTGTGCACGTGTGTGTGAGTGTGTACATGTCTGTGCATGTGCATGTAGACGTGCAAGCCTCTCTGCCTTTCCCCTACCCCCCCCACCCACCAAAACTCTAAACTCTGTGACAGAAACTAAGTCTTAATAGACGTTAGTCACCCAGATGTTCACCACAAGTGACTCAGTCTGCGTGAGTGGAGGGGATCAGAATCACTAACTATGGGACATCAGACACAGGTAGAAGGACACCCTGAAGTGTCCCTGGAGGAGCTGTGGTGTGGTGTGAGAGGGCAGGGGAGGGATGGAGGGGGGTGGGCTCCAATCCCACCACACCTGCCTTGCTTTGCAGCAGAGTACCTCTGCATGCTCTGGGAACCTGATAAGACAAGGAAGGAATGACCCCATCTACCTGGGATAAGGGGCACGAAACAGCCACGGCCATGGTCCATGGAATAATCTCCCCTTCCCACCCTTCAGGGACTTCTGGGAGGATCCCATAGTTCCCCCAGCACTTTTGCAACCCTACCTGGCCCCTACCAAAACTTCAGTCACACACTGATGTTAATATTTTTCTTCTTTTCCAGAGCAGGCTCCCTGCCATAGATCCTGAGATGGGGGCGGGTGGTCCCCTGGGCACCTCTGTTTATGGCAGGGAAGAGATACAGGTGTAAAGAGAGGTCATCTTGGTCATCTATAGACAGATGTTGGTTGGGGGGCACTTGGCCCTGCTCTGCCTTGGTCTCGGTCAGCTGCTGGGACCCGTAGGTGGGGTTCTCTGCAGAGGTGGCACGAGCATTGGCCACAGTGAGGAATGGTCACCGCTGCACTATCCTGGAGACTTCGCTTGGCCAGGGTTAGGTCGTCCTCTTTACATTTGCAGCCACACCATCTAGATGTTTCTCTGGCACAGGAAAAGAAGAACACAGAAGGCATCACTTCGGCCCAGAGTGACAATGTCCATTGGCCAGGATGGCCCCACCAGAAAGGACATTAGAATCAGTTCCCAGAGTGTTAAGTAAGTGTTGACAGCATTTTCCCAAGGTGATGCTGTCCTTGGGGCAATATAAGACTTTGCCACAACCTCCTCTTTCCTTGGTGACCCCCTTAGAGAGGGGCAGCCATTGGACAATGTCCCAGCCCTGCTGGTGATGGCCATGGTAGCCATTCATTCAAGTGTCTGCCCTCTGAGCAGACCCTGGATCACCTTTCTCCTCACCCTGCAGAGCCACAGAATCCCTGCAGTCTCCTCCCAGAGCCACAGAGAGTGTCCCCACTGAGGCTGGCACCTGCAGAATTCTCCAGGCCAGAAACAGACCACAATCACGTCCAATGCTCTCAATAAGCCCATGGCTGTCACACGCCTGTACAGGGCCTGGGACAGGGCCCCTGTGCTGACTCAACAGCTTAGCAAGCACAGGGCCGGGAGGAGAACCCCTACCCCACCCCAGTGAGAAGACCATCCCCTCCCCTCAAGTAACCTCCAGAGATTCTTCCTTATTCTCCCACTTGCTTTGGGGACAGGAATGGAAATGCCAAGACAGAAGGTAGAAAAGGCTCTTTACCTCAGAGTCTGCTGTGTCCCCTCCATAACTGGGTGCCGCAGGCCCCGAGAAAGGCAGAAAACAAGCACTGCTTGGCTTCAGGTGGGTAGGTAGCCCCAGAATTTCCAGCTCACTGTGCAATGTGAGCTACCTAATAGCTTTTCCCTCCGTCAAAGCAACAGGAAAAATCCCCTTCACTTCCCTGTTACACCAGTTTCTCCTTCCATATAAGATCTCATCAGAATTGAAAAGTTCTGGAATCAGATAGTGATGATGGTTGCACAATCTTACGAGGATACCAAAAACCACTGAAACGTACCTGTTAAAAACGATGAATTTTATGGTATCTGAATTCTATCTCAGTTATTTAAGGGGTTGTGGTTGGGGGGGGGATCTCATCAGAAGCAAAGATTCTGAATCTACAAAGCATAAATTCTTTCGGCTGGCCCATGTGAGGCCCCTCTGTACCCAGACGGCTGTTCCTGAATGGCCTCTGGACCGCTGGGCTGCTCTAGGTTATTAATGGGGGACCAGTGCCACCTAGTGCTCACACGGGTGAACAGCAGGAACCTGAGGTGGCAGGGGAGGAGACACCTAGGGAAAGGAGGGGAGCCCACTGACCACATCACCCGAAACTGTCCACATCCTACCGTCTCTGTGAATTATACACCAGCAGAGTGCGGTGCCCAAAGAGTAGCCGGTGCCCTGTTCCTGCCGAGTGTTAATAAAATTTGGTGAGTAAGATTTAATTTGGTGACTAACCCCTTGTTAGTCCGCAAACAGCCTGGGGACAAGTCTAGCCTCAGAGGGTGACTAGACCAACTGTGTGCCTGCAAGTCAATCCCTGGCTCTCTCTAAACCTCTAGAGTTGCCTCAACTGAAAAAACGAAGTGGTTGGGTAAATCAAAAGCGTTGCACATTTCCTGACCCGGTGGGCCTGCCCAGAAGAGGGGGCCAGGGAAGGGGAAAGGATGCACCCCAGATTCCTGCCCCCATCAAGCACTCACCGTTCAGCTCCAACTGACCACTCCCTGCAAGATCTTAGGATGGCTAGAGCACAGCTCTTCGTCCATCAGAGGATCCAGAAATCAAGACAGTATGTGAAATCTCTCAGATTTGCAACTCATCTGTCAGCATCTGTTTGTGCTTTAAAAAAAAATTTGCAACTGGTTCCATTTCTTTCAAAGACTCTGAGCAGGAGATATAACATCACTTAGGAATTGCTCTTGCCAAAAATGCATAACCCACTTGGAAAACATCAGACAAAGTCAAATTGAGGGGCAGCCTACAAAACTGGATTGCGCTTCGAAAAAGTATCAAGATACACAAAGAAAGACTGAGTAGTCCAGATTGAAGAAAAAATAAACACACAGGATAACTAAATGTAGCTCCTTATCTTATACTGGATTCTCCACCAGATGGGAGGAAAAGAATTGGTCAGAAAGGGACAATTGGCAAAATTTGAATATGTTCTATATATGAGATAATAGTATTATATAAGTTGGAATTCCTGAGTTGAGAAGTGCCCTTTGATCTTATAAGAGAAAGTCCTTTTTCTTAAAATATACACACTCAGGGCAGCACTTGTGGCTCAGTGAGTAAGGCTTCAGCCCCATATACCGAGGGTAGCGGATTCAAAACCAGCCCCGGCCAAACTGCAACAAAAAAATAGCTGGGCGTTGTGGCGAGCGCCTATAGCCAGGCGTCGTGGCGGGTTACTTGGAAAGCTGAGGCAAGAGAATTGCCTAAGCCCAGGAGTTGCTGTGAGCTGTGTGGCGCCACGGCACTGTACTGGGGGCAATAAAGTGAAATATCAAATATATATATATATACACACACACTCAAGCATGTAGGGGTGATATAAAATACATATATATATACACACACACACTCAAGCATGGAGGGGTGATAGGCATGATGTCACAAATGGTTAAGGGAAAAATATGTACACATAGAAAGAAAAAAAGGGCAAAATGTCAACAGCTGGTCTTGATACTACTGATGCAACTCTTGGTCTTTATAGATGTTATGCTGTTATTATACTTTTATACTAATGTTGCATACTATTGTTTATACTTTTGTTGTAACAATACTTTCAAATTGTTTCAAATTGTCTCCAGCCCCAGGGTTGGACACCCTCCCAGGGGCTTGCAGGCCTGACACTGAGCGGAATGGGGCTCAGGGGGCAAAGCTCCACTCCCCTCTCCTGTCCTCTGCTCCCTTAGGGCCCTCCCCTCTCTCAGCAGCATTGTCCTGCTGCAGGGAGCCAAGAGTATGTCATGGCCACCACAGACATGATCAGCTCCTGTTCAGGGTAGATTCCTGGCCCAGCCATGCCTCCAGCTCTCAGGTCCTTGGCTGAGTTATTCAACCTTGCTGAGCCCTAATTTCCTTACTGTAAGATGGGGCGGCAGCTCTACTGAGGTATGGTCCAGGGATGACAGGCAAGGGTTGTGGGGGGCAGCTGTGCAAAGCGGCCCTAGGAGGAACCCGGGGAAGGGGAAGCAGGCAGCTGGCCTGCAGGGATTTGGGCGGCAGAGAAAGTGAGGGAGGGGGAGGATGGGCCTCTCCTCTGTCTGTGACATGGAAGTTCAGCAACCCTCTGGCTTTAGCTACTTCTCATCCTCCCAGGCAGGAGATGGAGGAACAAAAAGCTTGCAAATCTCAAACAGGGGCTGGGTCAATGTTCATGGACAATGAAGATAATGGCACAAAGAAGGATGCCCTAGCCACCTCCAGAGAGTGGGGAAGCAGATCTCCAGGACAGCTGCCTCCCAAGGCTCCCACCAGCCCAGGAACTCCCAGGGGCTGGTGCTAGACATGGGCCATTTAGCACCCTTAGCAACACCCTGGGGGCTTGCTCAGCCAGGCAGCAAGAATTCTTGCTACTAATCACCAGGGGTGGATCACAAAAACATATGGGGATGAGAGTGTGCTAAAGCAGCCACCTCTACCCCTCAGGGCTCCTGGGAGTCTGAAAAGACACCAACCGTGCTTGATGTCCCTTGAGTCATTTCTGTGTCTCCTATGAGGTCTGGCACATAGGCATAGATGTTTTATTGGGCTGATGACTGAGTAATGAATGGACAGATTAATTTCATCTAAAAATGGGAGGGTCAGCCTAGCCCATGTGCCCAGGTTCAAGTCCTGGCTGAGTCACCCTAGCTAGGGAGCCACATTAGTGAGCCTGACAGTACCCATGTACTGTCAGCACAAACTGCTGTAATGCCCAGCATAGACTGAGTGGCTTAACAAAAATGTTTATTTTTCACAGTTCTAGAGGCTGGGAAGTCCAAGACAAAGGTGCTGGCAAAGCCTGTGTCTGGTGAGGTCCTGCTTCCTGGTTTACAGAGGCTGGCCTTCTAGCTGTGCCCTCACATGGGAGAGAGTACGGCGCCCTCATCTCCTTCCATTGCTCTCATGTCTCTCCTTATAAGGGCACTAATCCTTATTCACGGGGCTTCATCCTGGTGACATAATGACCTTGAGATGCCTCCACACTGGGGATTTAGGCTTCAATATGTGAATTCTGCATGGGCACAAATTCAGTCTCCAGCAACCCACCTCTTAAATTTGCAGTGGAGAGTGAATGACTTTGTGACATGCTGAGGACAGCCCTGCCTGTCTCCTGTGCTGATGAGGACAATCGCTGACCTTGAACAAGTAGGTGTAGAGGAGTTCTCTGAGTTCCCCATTTCTCTATTAGCCCCTGGGGCCCTCAGAGGTCAGCCCCTACACCTCACCACATCTCAGCAAGCCTGGCTCATTCCAGCCACCCAGAAACAGTCTCCGAAGTTGGCCGGCACCCACCTGTTACTTTTGCGTGCTGCAGTGGCAAACAGGAATGTCAACATAGAGATTCTGATCTGCCCAGGAGGCATTTCTCCAACATTTTCCCTCTGAATGCCTTGCTTTCTGCCAACTCAGGGAATGCTGTGTGATTCTGGCCTTCCTCTTCTCGTCTACCAAAGAGGAGGCTGGGGGGCGAGGGGTGCCACTGTCCATTTCCAGCTCTCAGATGCTAACTCTTGCTGTACCATTCCTCTGCCCCTTCCGTCCTAACCCGCCCTGTCCCACCTCCCAAAGTTGATGTCTGGGGCCAAAGATCTGTGCTCAGATGCTCCTTTGTCCCAAGCCTTCTCATCCCCACAATTGTGACAACTGTTTCTAAATCCCAAATCAGGGCAGTTTTTTTCTTTCAAGAGCATGTATTTGTTTCTGTAGAGGAAAACATCTTAAAATGTTATAGGAAAATCCACTGTGTATGTCACCTATTGTTCTTTGTCAAAGGAATAAAATTATACAAAAAGACAAAAGCTGTGTGCTTCCACTTACACGAGGTACTTAGAGTACTCAAAATCATACAGACAGAAAGTAGAGTAGTGGTTGCCAGGGGCTGGGGGAGGGAGGGTGGGGAGTTGTCCCTGCAGCCTTCTGATTTCAAGATTGTTTTCTCCAGCACCAAAGGATATTAAAACAAAAGGCTTCCTGTTTCTCTGCTGCACCCCTCTTACTAAAAAGTTTTGTTCATTCAAAAGGCCACAGTAAAGGATCTAGAAGGCCACAGGTTCCCCACCTCTACCAGCCTTTTTTGAGATGGAGAAGAGAGTTCTAGAGATTGGTTGCACAACAGTATGGATATATTAACCCCACTGACATGTATGCTTAAAAAAATGGTTAAGATAGTCAATTTTATGATATGTGTATTTAAGTAAAATAAAAAAATGGGGGGAAAGAAAATGGTTATGTAAAATTCTGCCTTGTTGGCAAATGCTAGATTTGTCCACCAGCTTTAGTGTGTAGACAGGCACAGGTCCCACAAACCCTCAGCTCCACCCACCCCAAAACATCAGAACTTAAAACCAACTGAGAGGGCTTTGGCCCAAGCAGGCAATTGTAAATGCACTGGGGGCACATTTAAAAGTGGCTTCAAACCTCCATGAAAAGTGGCCTCTAGGGCATAGTTTACTGGGTCACCTATGCACATTCTCTCTCTCTCTCTCTCTCTCTCTCTCAAACACACACACACATACACAATGCATATTATTTCTGTTCGGTTTAAATTTTGTACCTTAACCCGGGAGCCATATGAAAAACAATGATTTTTTTAATTTTTTCTCCAGGAAGAAAGTAGAAATACAGTCTTACTCAAAATCTACAATGGGCCCAGCCTGGGGCTGCCTGGGGGAACGGGGTGAGCCAGGCCTGGGAGCTGGCTCCAGGGGTGTCTCACCTCCACATCTTACCCCCGTTGCTGCCCAGACTGCAGCCAAGAGCCTGGAGCCGCATAAAAAGCTGTGTCAACTTCACGGTTCCCTTGGCAGAAATGGCTTGTCAGCACCACACCCTGGGTCTGTGCCGTTCCTGCCATTGGAACTGTGCCTCTGGGGAGGAGACATCAGTGACTGGATGAGTGTCTCAGGGCATGAAAGACCAAGACCCTGCCCCTCTCTCAGTCACATCAGCTCTGGGGCCAGCCTAGGAGGAATTGTAGGAATCAGATGGGTCCGTTTGCCCCCACGGACCTATATCCCAGGGCCCAGAGATTCCTCGGACAGACACATGAGTGTACACACTCACATGCCACCTCTAACCAGCAAGAGTCTGCACAGATGCCAGCTCAATGAGCCTGCCCTCCCAGCCCCCACAGGCAGGGTCACATTGAGCCCTGACACTTCCCACCCTGCAACCTTGGCAGCCCCATTCTTCCTAGGAGGAGGTCACAAGGTAGGGTGGTCACGAAAGATCTCACAAGGCATTTTGTGGTCAAATTCAAACGTTCCCACTCCACCTGGGAAACAGTGTTCTCACCTAAAACCTGATCCTTTGATTTCTGGAGCTGAGTGGCCATCGTGGAAAAGTACCTCCCAGTTCGGCCCAGACCTTAGTCAGAAGCCATCTGTGCCCAGAAGAGAGAGCTGCCCGGCTCAGGAACCACAACAGCCCAGCCCAGATTCCAGCCAAGTTCCACCCACTGCCCAACCCTACCAGAGACCAGACCAGGAGGCCAGCTCGCACAAAGACAGGAAGGACCAGACCACCCTGTCCTACCAGTTAAGAGCTGTCCAGGGGTGGGCCCCCTGAAGTCGAGAGCTCAGGTGAGCCTACCAACCAACACCGCCCCCCGCCCCCACAGCAGGTAAAGGAGCCTGGGGTGGAGCCCTTCAGAGCCCAGCCTCGTGCTTAGCACAGCCCGAGGAAGACTTCAGCCAGGAGTCAGAGCCCAGAGCCCAGCACCAGGCCAGCCCCAGACAAAACCAGATCTCAGCACACGATCATAGCCACTGCCCAGCAAACAATATGTTACCCCAGCCTGGGCCACTTCCTCCCAGTACCCAAGGCAACTTGAAGCCTCATCAAGGCCCCTCACCATGTATCCCAGACCAGAGGGAGGCTTCCACCGGAGCTTCCTAACAAGATACCCCAGGGGCATCCAGACAGGCCCACTGACACAGCTTGGGGGACTTCCTTAGGAGACAGGCCAGAGGCCTGGCCTTGTGCCGAAAGCAGGCTGAGCAACCCTCCTCCAGGCTTCTGGCACTGCCCCCAAATGTGCCACTCTCACATTGAAGCAGAGAGGGGGGTGTCACATCATCCCCAAGTTAGTGCCACTCCTACAGGGAGCAAAGAACACCAGAGACACCCCAGAGACCAAGTCTTGTACTCGGACTTCAGAGCCAGACAGCCATTCTCTTGATGTTTTCGGAGCAAGGAATGAGCATCTTATGACTTCTCTGCAGCGGAGAAGCTGGGGGATTCTTGCCCCTCAGAAACATAGCAAGGATCCCTCTTCAGGGGCTGTTGGATCATCCCTGTTCCAGTAAAGCCATGAGATCCCAAAGCCCAGAACAACCCTTGGTGGTTGAAAATCCAGCCAAGTGGCCTCAAGAACCCCCAACAGTGTCTGTTCTAATTGAGTTCTCCCTCTGGAGACTGGGTGGTGTCATTTGTTAACAGTACTGGCTCTGGAACCAGATTACTTACACTTGAATCCTGGCTCTCCACTTCTACCTGTGGTCATGGGCCAGTTACCCAACCTGCTTGTGCCCCACTTCCCTCATCCGTAAGATGGGAACAAATTGCACCTCTTTCAGAGGGGCCCGTCTATGGTATTTAACCACCAGTGTGACCCAGCTCCCAGCCATGTGGGTCAAACCTGCTCTGAGCCAGTATCCCCAGGAGGCCTGTGCTGAACCAGGAGTTGACCATTCTGGCGGCAAACCCCAGGGAAGTCAAGAGCTAGAATGGCAGGGCCACACAAGCCCAATGTCAACAGAGTTGTGCAATTGTACAACACAGAAGCCCTGGTTTACACCATATGCCCAGGAGTTTATGCAAATTAACTCTAATCCAAAGGCAGGTGTTGACTTCAATGCAGAAATACATAAAATTAGCATGAATTTAAAGTGGGGCAACTCAAGGCTCACACAAAGGGTAAAGACCACAGGACAAGGTAGAGTGAGGGTCTGAACACAGTTCTGCCTAAGTCCATATTGAGCCTTCTGCATTTAATGTAGGAGGCCAGAGTTGAGCCAAGATGTGCTGCCAGGAAAGAGGGCACAAGAGGGGACCCATCATCTCCCTCTATATACAACCACTATAGTAGTTCTCTATTGCAGCTGTAACAAATTATCGCAAATTTAGGGATTTAAAACAGTACAAGTGTATTATCTATAGTTTGCTACAAGATATCACCACAGTCACCTTCGAATTAGTCCCCTTGGGAAGCTCCGCACCAGCACCAAGTCCACCCTTCCAGGCACTTTTTCTAGGATAAGTTCGTGAACTTAATTGTCCAGCCTTGTACAACAGTAGCTCTGGTGGCCATTCCAGAAAGAGTTCCCCAATTGCTTTGAAGAGTGGGCTAGTATTGGTGCATCGCTTCCCAAGGGGAGCACTTTGAAGGTGGCTGTAGCGATATTCAGCAAGGAGATATGTAGCACTGTCTCGAGGAGGAGTCGTGAACTTAATGGCCAGAACTCATATGTCAGGAGTTTGGTATGGGTCTCATTGGACCAGAATTAAGGTGTTGGCAGTTTGTGCTGCTTTCTGGAGGCTCTAGGGGAGAATCCATTTCCTCGCTTACTTGGGTTGTTGGCAGAAGTCCCAGTCTCTGAGGGCTAAGGTCATTCCCAGCTTCTGGAGGCCCCCACATCTCCTATTTCATGACCCACTTCTTCCATATTCAGAATCAACAACGCCAGGGATGGAGTCCTTCTTCTGGGGAATCTCTCTGACTCAGCCAGGAAAGTTCTTCACTTTTAAGGACTCATGTGATTCCACTGGGCCCATCCAGATGGGGACGATGGAAACAGATGACAAATGGGGGCAGCCATGGTAAGGCTGTGCACGTATTCTGAGAATTAGCCTTCAAGTGTCCTAGGGCCTGGATTTGCACAGAGTTCCCTGGAAAAACTATAGTCACAAAAACGCCAAAGCAGCCAAGAGTCATCCTTAAGTAGGGGAAAGAACAACTCCCACAATTTCAGAAACCCAGCTAGGGAAAGAGTACATCACATTTGGACGGTACCTGTTCTCCACAAGGCATGCACTGGGCTCACTAGCCAAGGGCTCTCGCTGAATATCCACCCCCCTGGGGGACAGGCACTCTTATCTACAATTTACAAAGGAAGAAATGTAACCTCGGGAAGATAAAGCCACTTGCCACAGTGGACACAGCAGGGCTTGATTCCATAGTCCTTGGGGACCCTCTATGTCATAGGAGTCATGTTACAGTGGGAGGGGGACACTGCTGCCTGAATAAGAGAAGCGACAGAGGCAGCAGGAGCCACACAGAACTCTCCATATAGAGACAGAAATGCAAGTAGCTGGAAAAGCTTGGGTCCCTGTGCAGGTGACCGGGGGCTAGAGGCCTGGTAGCATCACAGGGTGAGTGTCGTGGGCCTGGACTGTGTCCCCCAGTATTTCAGAATGTAACCATACCTGGAGATAGGGTCTTTCAAGAAATCATAAAATTAAAATGAGTGGATTAGGGTGGACCCTCATCCTGTATTCTGGTGTTCTTAAAGAAGAGCTTAGGGCACAGGCACCCACAGAGGGAAAGCATACGCGAGGACAAAGAGAAAAGGTGGCTGGCCACCAGCAAGCCAAGGAGGGAGGCCTAAGGAGGAGCCATCTCATTCATATATTGATCAAGGACCACTTACCTCCAGAATTGTGGGAAAATACATTTCTGTTAGTTAAGCCTGCAGTTCCCAACCTCCAGGCTACAGGCAGAACCCGTCCGTGGCCTGTTAGGAACAGGGCTGCGCAGCAGGAGGTGGGCAGCAGGCGAGCTAGTGAGGCTTCATCTGTATTTACAGCCACTCCCCGTCACTTACATCACAATCTAGCTCCACCTCTTGTCACATCAGCAGCGGCATTAGGTTCTCATAGGAGCACAAAGCCAGGCAAGGTTGCACACTCCTTATGAGAATCTAAAGCTCCCTCCCCTGGGGCCATGGAAAAATTGTCTTATATGAAACTAGTCCCAGGTACCAAAAACGTTGGGCATTGCTCAAGCCACCCAGTCTCTGGTACTTTGTGACAGCAGCCCTGGCTACCCAATGCAGTACAGTGAGAATGTCTTAAGGGCAAAGACCACAGAAACTGCTGTCCACATGCACAGGGTTCTTCATTACCACGTCCCTTCAGAGTGTTCGTCTCTGCTACTCTGCCTAGATAAGAAAATGTGAAACTGGCATTTGCAGCCAGTGACTATGAGTCTGCTCATCCATCCACTACACAAATACACCTCCCACGATCTCAGGACTGTCACGATACCAAAGGTGAGGGAGACACAAGGAGATGACGGATAGCATGGGGTGTGCTTGGTGTTTTTAAACCTGTGCTCAGCTTCCGTTTGCAATGCCTTTCATATTTCTACATACTCCTGGCTCCCAAGGCAAAAGAACAGAAAGCTAAAATGTACATTTTGCTTCTAAGCTTCTATATGAATTTTAGGTTCAGCCAATGACCCATGAGATTTAGAAGCCAGTAGAGAGGCTGAAGGAGACTTCCACAATGTGACACTCAGGCTCCACCAGACAGGAGTTTTTGTGGTGCCTGGACTCCAGACATCATCTTCCTGTCCGCAGCTCACAGCTGTGACAGTAGCAGTGGTCAACGGAGGTCTCCAACAGCTCCCTGACTCTGGGGAGAACAGCAACGGCCTGACGTCTAAGATCACAGCTGCAATGACAGCTCCCTTCCAGAATTGTGTTCTTCCAGCCCTTCCAACAATTCTATAAGTACTTAATTGCCTGAATAAAATAAATCTCTTTCTGCTCAAAATACCCAGAGTGTGGGCACACCAGCCAACCATAATGAGACTCTACCCAAAAGACAAACAGCTGGGTGCTTCCTTGGCCTAAATAAAATACTTAGGATGATGTTCAGACCAGAAATAAATGTGACTTTGGGCTTGATGCTATTTTCTGAACAAATAGAATCACCCCGAGCTGCTTGGGAAATACCAGGGCAGGAAAGGATGTGCAGAGGAAATAATTCGCAATTCCCTCCTCTGGGAGGACATGAATATTTCAAAAGGTTAAAAGTTCCTAAAGAAGGAAGGAGGTGAAACTCCCATTCTTTTCCAAAATACATTTATGGAGAGTATCAAGCATTATTCCAAGACAAATACAAAAATTATGAGATGTTAAGGATAAAACACCCTGTTACTCTAAATTTTAGAGTTTTTGTTTCAGGGTTTTTTTTAATAATATAAGTATGTACATAATTTGTTTCCAAAGTGCAAATCAGCTCTTTAATGTTATAAATCAAGTAATCATTTTCTCATTATTTGTGATATCTGCTTTATAGTATATTCTATTAATAGTTGGCTCTAATATGAGTTTTAACTATTGGGTCTAATTTATTCAATATCTTTCAATGCTCCTTCTTTCTTAAAATATTATCTTGTATTCTAGACTTTTTATTCATTGTATCAGTCAGTTTTTGCAAGATTGTGCTGCAATAACAAACAATTCCCACGTGTCAGCAGCTTACAACTGCCAAGGTCAGCTGTGCACCACTCTGTGTGTCTTCTCAAGAGATATATCAGGAACTCACAATGCCTAGTAAAGCTTCTGCTCAGTTGTGGTGATTTCCCTCCACTCACGTGCTATTGGCCAGATCAAGTCACATAGCCAGGCCCACTGTCAATGGATATGAAATGGATAGTCCTTCCCCCAGAGGCAGGCAGGTCACACGGCAATGGACACAACATATGGTTCTCTTACAGAAATGGGGAGTGCTATGCTGGGACCAAAAATACAATCTACTACATTCCTCCAAGTGAATTTGAACATCCTTTTGACAAAAATCGATTTAAAATGTCCTTAGGGTTTTCGATTTAAATGACTTCAGTTTAAATGTACAAACTAACCTGGAAATACTATGCTTCTTAGTAATTAATCTCCCAACCAAAAACATGGCATATCCCTACATTCATGCACAATTTGTGATCTTTTCATAAATACCCTGCCTCGCCCACAGTCCACACATGTGTGTGTGTGGCCAACGTAAATACTGTCAATTTTTTTCATGTTGATTAAAGAGCTAAATACAAAAATATTATATAATAGAAGTAAAAGAATAAAATTGAGTAATTATCACTTCTTTGATGGCATTAATGCTTTCCAAGCTTTGAAGCAATACAAGAAATCACAAATGAGAATATCTTCAGATAAAAACACATAAAAGTCCTGCAAGTAGTACAATTAAAATGAAAAGGAACTGCTAGGGTGAATAATTGCTTTAAATATGCCCTGCAAAGTGTTAATTTCCAAGTCTTAGAAAAGTCTAATACATGACTTGGGGCAGTATATTTCCTCAAAAGAGAGAATACAATTCACACAAAAGGGAATACTTATTTTAAAATGGTAAAACCTCAGAGTAATCAAAGAAAAGTAAATTAAAACTACAATAAAAAAATCATTTACACATTACAAATGAGCTCAGAAACCTTTTCCTTGCAATACTTGATGTTAATGAGGTTGTAGTAAAAAAAGGATCTGGTAAGTTGCTGAAACAATGTAACTGGGGACAGCTCAAAACAACCCCTTTGCAAAATATTGTGAAAATGAATATCAACAGCCTCAAAAATACTCATATTCTTTTACACAATGATCCCATGTCTAGGAACTTGACCTACAGAATTGGGTCAAAAGAAGAAAGAAAGTGATTTTCAAATATTCACTGCAGTTTTATCTATAAAATATAAAAAGCAATTTAGAAATGTGGAAAGAGCAAAGAAGGTAGTTTAAAAAAGAAAAAAGAAGAATGGGCCTGTGTGGTAGCTCACACCTGTAATCCTAACACTCTGGGAGGCCGAGGCAGGTGGATTGCCTGAGCTCAGGAGTCAGAGACCAGCCTGAGCAAGAGCTAGACCCTGTCTCTATTAAAAATGGAAAAATTAGCTGGGCGTTGTGGCAGGCACCTATAGTCCCAGCTACTTGGGAGGCTGAGGCAAGAGGATCGCTTGAGCCCAAGAGTCTGAAGTTGCTGTGAGCTGTGACACCAGAACATTCTATCCAGGGTGACGGAGTGAGACTCTGTCTCAAAAAAATAAAATAAAATGGGCTTGGCACCTGTGGCTCAAGCAGCTAAGGCGGCAGCCACGTACACTTGAGCTGACGAGTTCAAATCCAGCCTGGGCCTGCCAAACTGTTGGCTGCAACAAAAAATAGCCAGGCGTTGTGGCGGGCGCCTGTAGTCCCAGCTACTTGGGAGGCAGAGGCAGGAGAATCACTTGAGCCCAGGAATTGGAGGTTGCTGTGAGCTGTGATACCACAGCACTCTACCCAGGGTAACAGCTTGAGGCTCTGTCTCAAAAAATAAAATAAAATAAAATAGACTCAAATCCTGGTTGTGCCTCTTTCCTTCCCTTGTCACCTCATGTCCTGTTCATTTCTC